>JACMII010000344.1:7728-22915 GCA_014805405.1 Bunonema sp. RGD898
CAACAACAACAGCAACAACATCATCACCACCAACAGCAGCAAATGATGGCGGCCGCAGCAGCCAACCGACATCCCAACATGATGATGGCCGCTCCACAGGGAGTCGTCCCACCTCAACAGGCCTACATGCATCAAGGTACGACTGTCAGACGACGTGATCAAAGAGACCGGCTGGATCTCCAGGCATGGTCCATCCATCGGGCATCCCGCAACAGTACGTGCCCATGATGCAGCCGGGACAGCAGCAGCAAGTTCAACAGCAGCAGTGGATGCAACAGCAGTTACAACAACAGCAACAGCAGCAACAACAGCAGCCGCCCAGATACATGTAGCATTCCGCAGGCGGCGGGAATGTGTGGTCGTGAGAAGTTCTCGATTACTTTCCGACAAACGGAGAGAATCTCGCGGGTCTGTGATCTCCTACCCCATTTTAAACACAATGAAGGTTGCCTGCGGCGCCAAAAGGAAGATAGCACGACCTGATCTGTTATCGTTTCGAAATTCTCACACTATTACACATTCTCGCTACTTCGATTCCTGCCCGTTTCGCACTGTGCCCATCTCAAGGATGCCTGTACGAACGTGAAGACGCTATGGAGAATTGCTTCTATCATTCGACTGATGCTGACGTCCGTCGGTTTGCAATTCGCCGAATGCGCGTGTTTTACGATCCTCACTACGTATGTACGTCATTCTGCGGCAGCATTGATACTGCAGTATCATCAGTGCAAGAGGGGATGCAACCGTGGGTGAAGTGCGACGCCGTGATGGCCAAACCGCAATTGCCAGACAGCACAAAAGATAACGCCCTTTCCGCTGATTGCGGCGGATGACATTACCGTTTCCGCGGCGGAATCCGGTTAGTCACGTTCATATGTGTCGTCGGAAATGGTTTGTCAAGTTCAATCTCGGGGAATGTGTTGCGCTCCAATACCTGGGCAATGTGTCGATGTGTCGGTGTGCGTGCGTGTTTCTTTTTCAACCCGTACTGCATGCTTATTCCATATGATTGTTCGTCTCTGCGCGATGAAAATGCACATTCGTTACATGCCAACGAGAAGTGGCAGTTGATCGCCGGTTACGAAGCCGGAATCGCCCACCGCTGTGGACTCGTCTGCTAGCCCTTTGCCACCGCTACCATCTATCCTATCGACAACAAGGGCTGCGATGGACGGCGCCTTTGACGAAGCGCCGGTCGAGGGATCCGTCGCCGAGTGAGCGTTCTCGGCGCAGGATGACGACGATGCCGGATCGGCCGAGCAAGACGAGGACGACGAGAAGCTGGCGTGACGGACGAGCAGGATCGGCGGCGACTTCACGAGTGCCGCCGTTCCTTCGTGCTGCGAGGGCGGAGGCCCTGCGGTCATGAAGCTGCGATGCGCGGCGGGAACGTGTAGTGCCGCCAGGAGGAGTGCCACGTCTCGGGGGATGACGTAGACGACGTCCGCCCAGGACGACTCGGACGTCCAGCAGAGTGGATGGCTCGCCGTCGGACGGATGTGAATCTGCACATGATCGACTTCTCAGTTGTCGAGAGGTCGAGAAACTACAATGCGCTCGTCGAGCGGGTCCAGCAGCGCGATCGTGCAGCCGAACGCGACATCCTCCTCGGGCCAGACCGAGTGTAGCAGGACGATGGTCTTCGCCTCGCTGACGTATTTCCGCGCCCAGGCGCCAACGTTGCACTCCAACTCGTCCTCCTGGTCGCAGGTCGACCGGACGCGAGCGCCCTGCGCCCGAAGGAGACAGTGCAGTCGTCTGGCAGCGTCGCAGGCCTCCGCGTCGAAGGCGGACGCGACGATGAGAATGAGCGGCGGGGAACCTGCTCGGGGATTTGCCGGAGAATGGAAATCGGCGTACCGTCGCGTTGTTTCAACATATTGTAGCGAGTGATCGATGGCGGCGACGAGAGGTCCGGATCGAAGGAGGCGATTGGCGCACCGCCCAGCACATACTGTCGACGGTCCTGCATCGACGACGGTGGTAATTGCCGTGCGGCAAGAAACGCGCACCACCTTTGTTCGAGTCACTCGTCGACGCTCACGTCGGAGCAGCACCAGCAGGATCAGAGCGCAGACGGTGAGCGAGAGTGCGAGCACAATCAGCAAGAGTAGCGGAATTGCGGCTTGTCGCCAAACGGACGTGGCGGCGTTGCTGCTGATGGTCAGCTGCAATGTGAGAGTAGGGTTGCGTTATTTCGGAATCGGAGTGTTCGTATTCGACAATTGAGCCGACAATTTTCTGTATCTTTGATGCAAACGGTGCGTTTTCAAACGCTAGTTCAGACAAAACGCATACAGTCGCAAGGGATTGCATCTTTGAAGAGACTCCAACTAGTTTTCACGACTTCGAAATAACGCAACCCTATGTGAGAGCCATCCATTGCAGAGATCGATCGTCCGTCAAACCTGTACATTGTCGACTAGGGTGGGCGCGGAACGACTTCCGTCTTGTCCCTGCTCCACGCTCTTCTTTGTCTGCGCCGGCACCGTGATGGGCGTCGACTTGACGGTCATGCACGTGCAGTCGGCGCAGACGCACTCGTCGAGCGAGTCGCCCTCCGCGACCACCTTCAGAAGCCGTCCGGTTTGCGTTACGCCACAATCGTCGTAAATCACTTGCCTTAACGACGAGCGGCGTCTCGGTGGGCAGGTCGTAAAAAGGAGTGCGCATCATCCGTCGACCGTCTGCCTCCTCTTCGGCGGCGTCCTGCAGGGGAGATGTGATAAACTCGTTTGTGTTGGTGCTGAGCAGCTTTTTCCCGTCGTCATAATCATACCTCGTGCACGTGCGCCACGGCGATGGTGTTGTGACGGACGTCGTCCACCTGGACCTTGTAGCGCACCAGACAGAGGGATTTCGGCGCAGCCGCGAAGGCAACTAACAGTGCTCGATCTGCCGATTGGACTCGGATGCTCGTGAAGGAGGCCGCCCATCGAGCGGCTGCGATTCGAATCGACTCTGAAACGGATCACATTAGGGATGTTGTCCCCGTAAGAGTGATGTTCACGGGGAGAGGTTTTTTCGAGCTTTGGAGTAAGAAAATGTATCCGGGACAAAGCAAAATCTTGGGATGCTTTATCGCTTAAGGTTCAGAGGTTGAGACGGGCAGGTCAAAAAGTAGCATTCCCCATGGCTTTCTTATGAAAACTTCAACTGCTCGTTAGAAAGATTGTCCTTACATAGTAGAAATCGTCACAATTCGAGTCAACTCGTTTTACCCTCATTCTCGCACTTTCCCCGCGTTCGCCTATTTCACGGGGACAACATCCCTAGATCGCATCATCGTCTTATGCGCACATCGTACAGTACAATTGCACTTTGGCGAAACTTGCCTGCCGGCTGTGTCGAACAGTTCGCCTGTGTGGGAATCTTGGCCACCAGCATTCGCTGCTTTTTGATCGACTTGGCGGTATCGTTCGCTAGGGGGACAATGCGAATCTCGACATCATAGTCGGCCGGCTCTAGCGAGTTGTCGTCGAGCTCCAGACTGAACTCCGGCTGAAACAGCATGGAATCATTGGCAGGAAGGCATCGATCGACTGTGACTACCTGTACAGAGAGCTCCTGCGCCGTTTCGATCGATTTTTCGAGCTGCAGCAGGTGCGACGTCGCGAAGGAGGTGTTGTCCGCACGTCGCATCGTTATCTGTACGAGATAGTAGGCATTAAGAGACGCGCAAAACCGACCAGAAATCCATCGATCGCTCTCGGGAGCCGTCGACTCTTGGCAAGCAGCCACCACTGAACCCGAACAGCCAGACATTGTCGATCGTGCGCGCCGCAGGTCTAAAAGCAACGTGATAAACAGCTTTGAGAACGACACCAACCTTGAAGAAGTAGAGTGCTCGCAGTCGTGTCGGCTCCACCGCTCCATCCCAAGTCACGGACTCGTTGATTGCCAGTTGCTTCACACCATTATCTCCTTTGTTGGTCGACAATAAACGACAGGATCGGTTGGCCGCGGGTGCAGTGCACCGGTTTTTGAGCTCACTCGCTGTTGCTGCCATTAACGTGAGCAAAAGGAACAATGCGCATCGCCGTCGCATGCTGACGTGGAAGCAACTAAAAATCGGATTCTCTCCGTCTTCACAACGCAGTCGTAAAGCTTTGGGCAAAGGGAGAAGATGAGGAAACGATAGGTGGCGCGTAAAGGAACGGGATTCTTTGGGGAGGAGAAGAAGTGAGAGACGTTGTAATGGAATTGGAGGCGGCGACACTCAGCGTGCACAGTATTGCAAAACACATAATTGCAAATGTAAACCTCGGAACCGAAGGTTTCTAGTGTTATGACAGACATGCTTCTCTCGGCTTGGAGCGATTCGACATTGGGGCAACAAAACGAAATGTGATTTGGAGTGCAGATGAAAAGTGGCGGAAGTGCTACCACGGCTACGGATGAGGAAGAAGATATGACGCCCCAAGGGATAGAGATGGAAAAGCAGATTGTCTTCGTAGAGGATTGGCTCGAACGCGTGGAGGAGTGTCAACGGCAGCAGCAGCGAATGAGTGAGTGGCCAATTGAAGTTTGAAGAAGGCGCGCCTGCAGGAGGCTGCACTCATGCAGAACAGGGTACCAGTGAAGATGGGGAAGCGGAAGACTGAATAGCTGGCCATAGTGCACGGTCGTGCTGATGAGATGCCTCACTGCGAACGGCGACGGGAGCAACCCGTTGTGCAAGACCAAAACTCATAATGAGATGATCATAACTCTCCGCATCGCTTGATATAGAACAGAATAGAACAACCAAAACGATGCATAGCGCGCGCTATATCACCGACCCATTAAGCTTGACTGGCAGAGCTGTCTGCTGTCTGCAGCAAGATCGACAATAGCATAGCGGAGACTGCGTTCATTTCGCCAACGTCTTGATAAGACGAGACGGATCCTGGCGTGCGGAGACGAATCAATCGTCGTCGCACTCGTTTCAACTGTGTACATGATGGTGTGGTGGTGCTGGTGCGACAGTTGCAACTGATAGACAATCTGCACGCGCAGGACGGGGAACGCGGATACATCACTGATCGTCAACAGAGCGAATCCACAAAAATATGTCAATCATTGGGCAAGTGCCCGCCACGAACGACCCAGTCATTAGAACGCATGGTAGAGGGGGTGAGAGTCACGAGACGCCAATCATTGCTGCTGCTGCTGCTGCTGCTGCTGCTGCCATTGCCAGGTAGAGGCGGTGAAAGAGAGAGTCGTCGCTGCGGCAGAGAAGGGGAAAAACGCAGCAGCATGCATGTGTCGTACTGATAAGAGGGGTGGGCGCGAAACGCCGCTCTTCCCTTCTGTTTTGGATAGCGCCTCTTGTGTCTCTTCTGCTTCGTACGGGCGACGTCTGTCCTTCGCATGCCTGTTTGAACAGACGAACGAGGAAGTCAAGTATGGTACATTGCGCGCTCGCGCTGCTGAGAGCAGAAGGAGAGGGGTGACTGACGACGTGCGTGCGTCTTTCTGCGTCTGCAGTGCGAGGCAACTGGGCTACTACTGGGAAAGGAGGTGACGAAAAACTGAAATCGCCCCTCTCTCCCTTCTCTTCTCCTTCGTCGTCGCCGTCGTCCTCGCCGTCGTCTTCGTCGTCGCCGGCGACGGCGACCGTTGCTGCGACTGCTGATGCGAATCGTGCGTGTTGGCATGAACGTACGGAGCAAGGAAAACTGTTCAAGCAGCGGTAGCACCAGCACACCCATTTGAGTGATTTGTAGCATGGACGGCAAACGCAAAGAGGACAGAGATGAGAAGGAAGCGGGCGCTGGCCGTGTAGATGCAGACCATAGACACGTACGTACACGCGCACAAGATGCGATGGATTAGACTCGAGGCCAAGGAAGAAAGAAAAGCAGAAGTAGAGAAGAGAAGAGGAGAGGGGTGGGGGAAAATGGAGAAGATGGCGGGGAGGGGCGACAGCAACAATTGACCGATGAGAACGACGCCGAACGATAGTGGGTGATGATTGCACGGGTGCAGAAGCCTACTTGTTGGCGTTGTACAATTGATACGGCTGCGTACAAGATGGGGGGACGTGCGCAATGACGTGTCGGTACCACTACTGCTACGGCTATACCACTGTGCTTTCCCTTGGCGTCAGACAGTCGGCAGAAGCGCAGACGTACCAGCGGTAGCGACGCAATGACCTAATTCACACAATCAAAGAACAGCCAACGGAATGGCGTCTAGTAAGTGTTGTCGTTGAAATAGGCTCAAGGCTGGGTGCAGGGGAGAAAGTGCGCGTGCGCGCAAATCAAGTACAAACGACGGATACATGGTTCATGCTACAGAGAAACTGCCTTGGCTCGGACCCAACAGATTCGAGAGAGCGCGCTGCGAAATGCGAGGTTATCGCTGAAGATGGTCAATAAGCTATAATACAGATCAAAAACAAGCAACGACAATGGCATTCTTCTGGGAGACAACCGAAGTTGGTATCACCATCAAGGGCGAGAGTGTCGCGTGCGCCGTCGTAAACAAGCAGTCGCCTTCTACTTCTCGTCGATGCTTATGATCAGCGAATTGAGGACGAGAGGGCGTATCAGTGCGGTATCAATACAACAGGCAAACAACCAGACCGAGAACGTAGCACGGGTGAAGAGGGTGTACTGATTGCGTCGAGACTGACGTCAACTCACATGAACTCTTTGTGCTGATCCCTCGTGATAGCCCAAATTCACGTCGAGTCACACTTCGACATGGGTGCGTACGGAATGTCCTCTTAGATTTTCTCACATCCCGTAGTCGTGCGAGGTGAGTGAATTGTCGCTGTTTGTGATGCGCCTGCCTCCTCATTTCTTCTTCTGTCCTTCTGCTCGAGAATGGTTCATTGTCCCATGCTCCTTGCGCTTCTCCTTCCACTTCGACTCATCATCCTCCGTGTCACTCATCCGGAGGAATGTTCCTGTGCTGCTGCTGCTGCTTCTGCCCTGAGGAAGGAGAGGAAGACAACAATGGCAGGACCCTCGAGCATCCTTCCATGCTGACATGTCCGGAGATGATCCGCATCCTGCCGAAGAATGAACAGGTGGTGGGGGTGTCTGTGGCAAATCGCTCATACTCTTTCTCCCGCAAGCATAGCAATCACACAATGACGAACCACTAGAGCCCCGGTGAGCGTGTCGTATTGGGCGATGGGAACAAGCGCAGCGGTGAGGTCAGGATGCGCTCTCCCCGCTCGTTTTTCGCCACCCAACTAACTCGAGCTTATTTTGGGAAACAAGACACACGAGCACACGTGCCAAACGACTACTCGCTCTTCTCTCAGTCGCACACTGGCGGTTTTGTTTGTGTGCGTCGCTCGTCTTCCGGAGGGTGTCAACTTGTCTCTCGCTCACGCGCTCGCGCACGCACGCAAATCTCCTTCCTCCCTGCCGCACAGTGGTGCGCTCCTTTCTCGTCGTTTACGCAAACCGCGAGAATGTAAACCAGCCAGACGAAGCAGGCGAGCGAGCGAGCAGAAGGCGCGATGAGACACACCCACCCACAGAGAGAGAGGCATGCATGTCCGCACACACTTGTTCACTCGCGGCACATTGCGTAGGAGCGGCTCCCAACTACACACTACCGTATCCTCCCGGACGAGGGAGAAATGGAACGAACAGAAGGGGGGAGAGGCGCGTGTGCTAATGGACGAGGGGGAGGCGCAGTTTTTCCGCATGCAACAGTGGTCAGACAAAGCGGTGCCATTATGAACGCACTCTCTCGTCCGTGTTTGTCGGCCTCTCCCTCACTCTCCCCCTCACTCTCCGTCCATCGTTTGACCTTAGTGCGATGACGATGATGACGGGCGTGCAAGCAAGGGCGAGCGGCGGTGGTGTCAATCTAGACTCGCGAGGAATTCCGCCCTTTTCAGTGTCACTCTTTGTGCGGCGGCGGCGATCGGTTTCCGGAAATGTCTTACCACAGGTTGTTGACTTGGGAAATACGACGAGCAGCGTTTTGCGCACCCGCACCCAGAATAACTGGCCCCTTCCGTGTCTGTGTTTCTCATCCCGGGATTAGCCACCGCCGCCGTTACGCTGCACGGTTGCTCTGTGGAGGGGAGGGATTGCATCTCTGAGGAGATGACACCGTTGCCGCCACTCTCCGTCGGGGAGAGGAGCTGCTGCTGCTCTGCCGCCGGCAGACGGCTCCCCGCGATCCCGCGTCTGGAGCCTGCACATCCTGTTATGTCTGATTGTTGTTGTTGTGGTTGTCTGCAAGAGAGAAGCGTGTCATCATCATCATCATCATCTCGCACACGCGCGCGCGCATCCAAACTAACCAAGCCACTTATCGCTCTCGTTCGGTCGGTCATCGTTCAACTCGCTCGCCAACAATCAGCCCCTTCTCTTGGATTGGATTCGACGGGCGGAGGCGACTTGCATTCGCCGAAGGCCGGTAATATTGAGTTTTTCTGTGCCATCAAATCGGTCGCCTCGTCATCGAATCCTGTTAGCGGTCCTACCGCCAGAACGGTAGCTTACCTTGCGCGCCTTTGAGGCCAAGCGGCATCCGTGGTTTGGAAACCGAATCTGTCCGTCTCTCGTCCATTCGCCCCGGCTGGTTCCCCTTTCCCCGGTCGCCCGAATGTGTATGATCGGCCGACCGAGAGAGGTAGATAGGGGTTGGAGCAGCACCACCACCACCGACCAGGTGCTCCTCCTCCTCCTCCTCATCTCCTGTCAATCATAGGCCGAGTCGAGAGGGGAGGGAGATGAAGAGCAGCAGCAGCAGAGCCAGTTGGCGCGCCAGTTGGTGGTCGTCGTCGTCGTCGCCGCCGTCGTATTTTGCCGACACACCGGGATAAGGCAGGTGTATCTCCTCCCTCCCTCCGTCTCATCTTCCTTCTCCTCCTCCTCCTCCTCCTTCTTCCCACTTGCCTGTCGCGGTACACATGCGCAGACCCGCGCAAGTCTCTCATTATGGCGAGTCGCCGCCGACACGGAAAGGAGAAGAAGTAAACGATTCCCGACCTTGTCACATTTGCGCGCGCCGTTGGTTCGTCATCTCACGGACACGAGAGTCCGCTTACCGGAGGGCGGGAGAGCATGTCGGAAGGGGGCGGTTGACTTTGTCGGCACTTGACGAGCTGTGCATCCGTGTCGTTTATTTGTCCGCTCGCGTACAGATGCGCAGTACTGGAGGGAGGCGTGTCATTCGAAATCAGCGCGACCCGACACTTCTCCACCTGTTTCTGTATGTAGATGTTTCCGGACGGCGATTGTCCGTTTGTTTCTGTGCAACGTCTGGGTGTTTCATTTATTCTTTGCATTCACTCCAATAACTAGGAAGACCTTGCTGCTGGTGACTCTCGACCTACGACGACGGATCCGCCGTCAAGTCTGGTGCACATGTTCCTGGGCTGACTTTGTCGGTGACACTTGACGATGTCTCCCGCTAGTTTATTTGCTTTATTTGCCCGCCCTCTACTCCGATTGCCGCTCTGCTACAGTACAGGTGCATGCGTGTGTGTGTCTGCTGCGTGCGAGGCCAAATGTCAGATCGGAGCAGCAGCAGCAGCAGCAGCAGAAGCAACAGCAGGAGAAGAAGCGTCTAGGCCCCGCCCCACTGGAGGCACAACACACATTCGCGTCTGTTCCCCTCTCTTTACAATCACCCTGCCACTGCTGTCGCTGCTGCCCCACCTCCTCCTCCTCCGACCGCTTGTGTCCGTGCTCGCTGCCGCCGAGACAAATTGTCCGTCTTACAGGCTAGAGGAAGATATGGCGGCGGCCTTCTCGATCAACCGCCTCCTGACGCAGATCGCAGCCGCAACGTCCTCTTCGTCGCCGTCGACAGCGCCTTCGAGGAACGACAAGAAGGAGGACGGACCCGAGCAGACGAGCGATCTTCGGCAGCAACCTGAAAGCGGATGCGGCTCTTCATCCTCCTCAAGCGGAAGCACGTCGCCCTGTATGTTTCCTTTAATTCAACGCCTCCCCGGGTCCCATATTGATTGCTGTTTCACTTTCGTACCACCCTCGACAAGCTTGCCCCAGGTCATCATCATCATCATCATCATCATACACATCTCGTCCAGAGCATTGCTCCTTCCCTCACTCGCCTCGCTCCCTCGCTCCCTCTCTCGCTCGCTCACTCTTTCGACGTAGGGCTGGCCCAACATGTGTCACCACTTGGGCACTTGGTTCTGTTACATCTCCTCCTCCTCCACCACTCTTGAGCAACCACCGTAATCCCTTCGTGCTTCCGGACGCCATCTATCATAAACAGGCTCCGCGACGACGACGACGGCGGTGGCGGCGGCGCCGCGACGTCGACGACGCAGGGAGGAAGAAGAGGATGATGAAGAGGTGGAGGCGGCGAGGGATGAGTGCAAAAAACGGGCGCGTGTTGTGGAGGAGGAGGACGACGACGACGATGAGACGCAACAGCGCCTGCAAGACGCCGAGGAGGACGGCTCGGACGAGGAATCTGGACTGGAGGTGACGACAACAACGACGTCCGCAGGAGGAGAACTCTGCGGAAGTACATCGCCGGAGGCGACGGGCGACGATGGAGGTAGGGACGCACCTCTTTGTAATGCGTCGAACATGTCATTGGCGCACACAGATTGCAAGACATCGACGAAGAAGCCCAACTTCTCGTACAACGCGCTCATCATGATGGCGATTCGCGACTCACCCGAGAAGCGACTCACACTCGCGGACATCTACAAGTACATCATGGACAACTATCCGTACTATCGGTCAGCGCATCAAGCGAGCGATGTGTGAAGAGAGCTTTCCTTGAATTGTAGACGGGAGAATCGACAGGGCTGGCAGAACTCGATCCGGCACAATCTCTCCCTGAACAAGTGCTTCGTCAAGGTGCCGCGGGGCTTTGATGATCCGGGAAAAGGTGAGACTTCCTTCTTTCGTGTATGTTTGGCATCTATTCACATTGTGTAACGTAGCCTACTGGTATCGGTGGATTCATGTAGTGGTCGGTGTTGCAGGCAACTACTGGATGCTGGACGCGACCGCCGACGACGAGGTCTACATAGGCGGCGCCACGGGCAAACTTCGACGACGCGCCTCGGCGGCGTCCAGGGCCAGAGCCGACGCGATGAGACAGTACCAACGACTGGCCGCCACGCACGGTGGTCAGCCGTTCTTCGCCGCTGCGGCGGCGGCGGCTGCGGCTGCTGCAGCAGCGGCGGCTGCAGCGACCAGGTCGCCTCCGACCATGCCGACCATGCCGACTGCAACGTCGGCAGCATTCAACGAACATCTCCTGAGGATGTATCTGGCGAGTACGGCCGCTGCGGCCTCAGCAGCCGGCCATCATCACCATCAAAGTCCTCCGACCGCCAATCATCTGGCAGCGCAGCAACAACAACAACACCAGCAGCAGCAGTCGGCTGCGGGAGGAGCGAATCAGCAACAGGTACTATCGAGGTTACCGTAGTCTTTCTCCCCTGTCGTCATGATTACATAATAATGGTTGATGGCCACACGATCGACCGCCAACTTAGATTACAGTAACCGGGCTGGGTTTCACATGTCTCTTGCTTGCCAGTGTGGTCGTTGAATGTGCAATCGGGATGGGGAACCAACGGGCGCAAAAAACCCTGGCTCATTTTCAGTACTTCGCCGCCGTCGCGATGGCCGCCCAGCAACGAGCGAGCATCGTAGCTGCACTTCAACAGCATCATCATCACCAGCAGCAGCAACAACAGCAACATCACTTCCCTTCGCCGCAGAGCTCCTCACAGATAGCCGTCATCAAGGAGGATTGACACGCTTCGCCACCACTAGGCCTCTCTCAACACCCACTTGTGATCATCCCGCGTTCGTCGACACTTGAGCTTGCGTGTGTGTACATGGCCATATAGTAAAATACCTCGTCGCCTCAGCTCGAGACCGCCAATTTGTCCGTGCCGCTCGCGATCCATCAAAGCCCGCCGACAAGTGGCTTCTCTCTTGTTGTCCCTGCCTTCTCATCTTCGCCAGATCCATGAATAGACACGGTTGGTGGAGGTGGTGGCGGCGGCGGCGGCGACGGCTCCTCTTCCTGGGAGCGCACAGCTGGTGATCGTCCGCGTGGGAGATCGGACCGCCGTGTGATTATTAGTCCCACCGCGCTCGCTAATAGTTCCGACATCGTACAGCAAACTGACGAATCACTTGTATCTGGCGATACTGCAAAGATGATGGATTTAGGGTGGCATGCATTGCTGCTGCTGCTTGGCGGCTCGTAAATCTGAGCGGGAGACAAGTGGCCGGCCAGACGTCGTCGTCCCTGTGCACTCATTCATCGAAACATGATGATTGCGTCGTCGTGCGCTCGGCTCATCTTTGGTAGGCAGAGAGAGGGACGAATCGTCGCGAGCGTGTCAATGTGTGTGAGACCGCCAAAGAGGACGAGCTGCGGTGGCGCAAGACGAGTAGCCCGATGGTGGTAGTAATTCGATGGCGAGAGGGAGGAGGAGGAGGAGACGAATGGGGAAACGACGGGGGGAGAGAGCAACAGGTGTTGCTACTGCGGAGGACAATAATTGGGTCCACGGGGATCGAGACGCGCACTGCATCGACTCGTCTGTCTCTCGAGAAGACGTGCGCATCTCTCTTTCTTTCTCTCTCTCTCTCTCTCTGTCTGTCTGTCTGTGCATGTGGCAGAACGTCGAGGTGCTGAAGGCAATCACTTGTTTGTCAGCTGGTTTGCGTTGCCGACGTCTCTGCTCGGCAGGCGGGGGGAGACTTGTTGCATTCTCATGGCTCCTGGCTGTCGGCAAACCTGGTCGGTCTCGTCGCCAGACTTTGCCTTCTCCCCACTTGTCTCCCTGGATGATGGCCATACAGAGAGCGCGCGAGACAGTCTGTCCGGCAGAAGTGGACCGCCGCTGCCGTCCCTCTTCTTCTTCTCGGTCTGCCGACACCACACACACAAAGTGCGCTGCGGAAAGTCGATGCTGATGACGATGGTGGTGGCGTGCTGCCGCGGGCAGCAGACCTCCCGGAAGGAAGAGGAGGCGGATGGACAGTCGCGCGAGCGCGCTCGCTTTACACACACACACACTCTCTCCGATTCCCTAGCAGCGGTAGCGGTTGGGCGGGGGGATTAGCTCTCTTTGACTCTGCGCGCTGGTGCTGGATTGCGACCCGCTCTAGCCGTCACTCACATCGCTCTCTCAACCTGCCGACGAGCAGACGGCGGCGGCGGCACCACGGAACTGGCGGTGATGTGTCGTTACACACACAGTGAATGAGTGAGTGGTGAAGGAACGGGCACAGAATGACGATGTCGAAGCAGTGCAGTGGGAGCAATGATGATGATGCACTTAGCGCCACGCAACGGATTTACATATTGAGGCGGGATGGAGCAGATTTCAACGGGACGACAAAGACGTCGCCTTCCGACAGACAACTGGAGTGAGAATAGCAGCCGCATATCTTGCAGGAGAATTCGTTGCAAAACAGCCCCGAGTCTTCTTCAGCCGTGCGCCCCCACTGGTCGTTCGTCGTACTCGTTCACCGCCGCTCTGGGCGGCGCCGCACGTCTGCTCGCCGCCCGACTGCTGCAAATTTTTTGGGTTGCACATCCCAGCAGCAGCACAACACCTGGGCTCGTCGCCATCGGCCGTGTGATTTGGCTGGCGTCCGCCACCACCGCCGCCGTTGCGATGCGTGGGAATCACGGCCGAGTTGGTGCTCGTTCTGCAACGAATTATGTTTTGCATTAAGGAAAAGGCAATGGAAACCGTTGCGCCACGTTCGGTTGCTTCTCCCACCACTCGAGACGCGGCTCCTCCGGTGTAGACGATCGACTGTCATGGTTGACGGTCGCATTTGGCGGTGATCTTTCCGCCACCGCCGCGTTGTAATTGTTATTTTCACTTCTGCGATTCGCCGCCTGCTGGGATCTTCGCTCCGCGGCTCGAGCTCTGTTCCTAGCTCTTTGGCGTTCTTCCTCCTCTTCGGCCCTCACTCGAGCGTTGTATTCCTCGAGCCTGAACTGGAGAAGCGTGTCGAAAGGAAGGAAAGGGGACCGCCGAATTTCGCGCATCTCCGCCTCGCGTTCCTCTCTCGCCTCCTCCTCTCTGCGACGTCGGTTCTCCTCGATTTGGCGCCGCAATTCGGCGCGATGATCGTCCGAAGGGCGAGCGGCATATTGTCTGAAGTTTTTCTCCAACACTTTGACTGCGACTTTCGTACGGCATCGCGTTCGGTGGCGTATAGTCCTGATACGGCAGCGGTGGATCGATTATTTCTCGCGGTGGAGGCGACGGTTTTGCGCGATCCTAGTGTCTCGCTTTATTAGTGAAAAACATGTCTCACACTTACGATTATATGAGGCTCGCCCAGCCTTCCGTGAGAGAACGACCGCTTTCCATCGCGGGGCTGCGGTTTCGAAATGCACCAGGGTGGGTCGTCCGAATGGTTTGAAGATGTCGCCGAGGAGTGACTGCCTGCGAACGTGGTGGAGTCGTAGCTCGGCATTGGCTTCCTTGCTGGCTGTTGCACAATCGGTCGACTGGCACTGCCGTAGTTGTTGTCGAAATCCGCTTTGGGCGGAGGAGATTGTTGATACGAATGTTGTCGGGGCTGTCTCCTCTAAACTTTCATTATCTTTCAATTACCATATGCGGGGGAAGTGGCGCATCCGTGTGCTAATGATGATGATGAGTAGACGACTCACCTCCAGTCCAAAGAAGTCGTCCCAACTGTGAATGACCTTCGCCGGCAGGTAGCATATCCGCCCGTCTGCCAGCATGATCAGCTTCAGTTCGTACGCCACCGGACTCGGCGATTCGCCAGCCAGTTGCTGCGAAAAAGCACCCGTCGCCGTAGGCGCAGCAGGCAGCTGTAGTAGTCGCATGGTTGTGAAAAATGGACACTAGCCAGCGGGGGAGGGCCAAGTGCTGACTAACCAGAAACGGCCGTGGACCAGCCTCGTCCTTTGTTCCGGGCAGTCCCCAAAAAGGGGGCATTGCCGCCGCCCGCTCTGGATGCTGTGGCGGCCAGAAAGTCGACGCCGCCATCTCCTCGCTGTTACCAGGGCTCGAGGAGGCCGAAGACAGAGAGGGGTAGTGGTGGTAGCGACTGATTTCCGACCTCTGGCGCTAGAACCTGAAGGTGGAAGGCGCGCCGTCAGTATGCCTCTGCCCGCGGCCGCAGCAGAGGCAGACCATAATCAGGCGCGGCGGTTTCCCCGACAACCGAACGCATAGGGAAGGGAAGAATGAGTGCCCAACGTGCTCGAAGAGGGAGAC
>JACMII010000345.1:0-18932 GCA_014805405.1 Bunonema sp. RGD898
ATCGTCTTCTCCACCAGGTCGCCGTTGTCGTAGATCTTGTTGTCGCGCAGCGTTGGTTGCACGCCGGTCGCCAGGAAGAGGCCTCCGAAGTGATTGCGATAGATGTCGTTGTTCTCGAGGACGCCACACCCTTTGTTGAAGATACAGACGCCTTCGCTTCGTCCGTCATAAATCTTGTTGCGAGTGATCTTTGGATCCGAGTGCGACTCGATATGGATTCCGGCAGACGCATTCGAATGAATTCGATTCTCCATGAACTGGCCTCGTCCCTGAATCATTCATTGTCTCAGCGTTTCTACTCTTCGTAGTGCACCTCTTTGCATACATGGATACCGCACGCCTGCCCGTGATGCACTTCACAGCGCGTCACTATTGGATTTGCGGCGTCTTGCACCTCGATTCCAGCGAATTGGTTGCTGTGGATGTTGCAGTCCTCAAAGTGGCCCGTGCCGTGGTTGAACGCGATGATGCCCCTACTGCGGCCGTCATGGATGTGGCACCGTCGGAAGAAGGGATTCGCGCGGTTCTCCACCCTGATGCCTGATGGTCTTTGTCAATGAGTTTCGATGGAAAGATGTGCAAGATACCGGCCTGATTATTGCGCGCAATCTCGCAGTCCTCGAATTGGCCCTGCGCCGCGTCCGTCACGTAGATGCCTATCTTTTCACAGTCAGACACGACACAATGTCGCATCTACATATGCATGTACACATTTCATCGACAATCAATCAACATGATCAAACCTTGGGATTTGCAGCACTCCCATATACACAAACCGCTGCCCCGCCAGTTGCCGACGAGTGAATGACGCAGTGTTCAATCAGAGCAGTCGAGTCGCCACAGATCTGCATTCACACATCTCTTATTCACTTGAAAATCGAGTTTCACTCAATGCCCCCATCGTGGAGATGGAAAACATGTACTCTGCGAATGATGAAGTGAGCGAAACCAAAACAATACTTCGACTACCAAACTTGTTCTATGGCTTGCACAAGGTCTTTCAATCTTGTTAAACCTATATTTAAAGTACGGAGATGAAAATTTGAACACAATTTGCAGAGTACACATCTCCCGATGGGGACATCGGGCGAGTCTCGTGCGAGAATGTATCTAACCTGAAGAGCGCTATGATACGCGTGCATGGGTGAATTTCCAGCGTTAAGCGCAAATCTTAACGATGTGCTCCAAAACAGCGCCAAAACACCACTACTCACCGAACAGTCATCCATCCCAAATAGGCACCTTGACTGCCTTCCGCTAAAGCTACGGTTGTGCCAAGCCGCCTCTCGATGATCACCTGCGATGTAATATCGGGATCGGCACCTGATATGGGTTCAATGATTTGTTTGATGCAATCAGTAGTCCCACTAGCTCCGATGATCTGGATGTCCGAGTTGATCGTCACCGTGGTTTCGAGAATGTAGAGGCCAGTGTGAAGGAAGATCAGTTTCTCGGCGTTCTTGCCGCGTGCCTTAACCAGTTGGAGAGCCTGCAAATTGGCGTGACACTACTGAATGACTCTAGTACCACCTGATCCAGTCGATCGCACTGCGTGAGGCGTCGCCCGCCGGCACCGAAACCGGAATACAAGGAAGCGCATCCCGGTCGAACGTGGACGCCATGTTTCTGCAAGGCTTGCGCATTTCTCTAATGTATTGTGTCGGTAATGATCGAGCACTAACCAGCTGCTTGAAACTCTCCTTCCAGGGATTGACAACGATGGAC
This sequence comes from Bunonema sp. RGD898, assembly GCA_014805405.1. Lineage (NCBI taxonomy): Eukaryota > Metazoa > Nematoda > Chromadorea > Rhabditida > Bunonematidae > Bunonema > Bunonema sp. RGD898. Next base: position 1,726 of record JACMII010000345.1, read on the forward strand.
TCATCGTGCGGTTCGAAGAACTCGAACTGGGCGTGGGCGACGTGCAGTAGGGGAAGCGAGTACTCGAAGACTTCCTGGTAGAGCGACTTCCACAAGATCTCGTGGTTCGCGACCGCCCGAAACTTGCGCGACACCAGAGCGCATTGCGCGAGATCGTCCTCGTAGAGATAGCGGAAGATCTTACAGTCATTGTTGAATGAGACTTAGCTTATAGAGAGACAACCTTGAACATGAGTTCGGGCGGCAGATTCGTGAAGTTGGGCCTCTTGGAAATGCCATCATCGATCGACAGTACGCCAATGTCGGGATGCTCGGACAACAACGACATCTTCCTAAATAGGAGGATGAGTAGCTAGCTAGCGATTGCTTTTCTCTGACAAAACCATCGTGGGTGTATGTAACACTCCAGAATAATGAACAATCGAGAAATGGGTATTTTCTTAACGGAGCATTCTTCAAAAATATCAGTGGGAGAGGAATGAAAAATCTGTCGCGGACGACGTTAGCGACACCACCATCAACACGTTTGACACCACAACAGTCCTGTGTTGCCCGGGCACGGCATCTCAGATGGCTACTCACAACCCTGCTGGCAAGAGGAACCTTGTTGGCAACCTTATCGCCATTCTCTGAGATTAGTCGTCGTCTGCGTTTTGCACTGGTAAATTAGCTCGAGCATCATAGGCTAACCGAGATGCGTGCGTGCTCTCGTGTGTGCCGCTTGATAAGGCGCTTTCCGCGTGGGGCTTAAAGAGGTTCGGCACTAGCGGACAAAAGTCTGAGCCAGGAGCTGAGAGTTGTGTTCAAGGACTACGGATTTGCCAAGTTTCATTACACCAGCTTGCTTCTTCGCTCTGCTGCGGTCTTTCTAATTCTATCGTTTGACATCTACGCGATTGTGGCTGGAATTGCCAGAAAACGATGATAACTGCTTCAGAATCGCGTAGATATCAGATGACAACGCTGGGAAGATTGCAACAAAGCGAAGAGATAAGCTGGCGCAGTGAAACTTGGCAAATCCGCAGTCACTGAGCACCTCTATCTGTAACCGAAGACGGGAAAGGCCCTTTTCAAGGCGATCGAAATTGCTTGCCAGTCGTGTCGGCAATCCGAAGAAAGATACAACGTCTGGCATGAACAAAACCACAGCAAATCCATCAAAAGTGACTTCTTCCTGGATAGGAAATCTTTGCGGCGATGCGGCGCGCCCACGTACGTAGCAAACTCGACGTCGAAATGCACAAACGAGAAATGCGGCGATCAGAGAATTCCTACGTGGAGGCCGACGTGCCTCCCCAACTGCTTCAGCTCGTTAGCCAGCACGTTTTCATTGTAGTTACTGTCTCGCATTTATTCTTTCGATATAGCTGTGGCATCATAATATTACTTCAGAACGAAGAAAAAAACCCCTCAGAAGGTCGAAAACGGGTGCCAGAACCTATCTGTGAGATCGCTGTTATCTGTGGCAGACAATGTCGCGGGGCACGCTGCACTATAGGCCCACATATATGTGAGCAGTCTGTACAGACAGGTTTTCGAGGACCAGAGTGACGGGCGATCGGTGGGAGGGTCGACGATGCAGATGAGCCTCAGAGGGTGCGGTGTTCTTGACCTGGCAGCAGATGTCCGCGTACGTGTTGCAGTAATAGCCATGCGGACACTCCGAGTTCGTGCACGGTCCGATCTGATCCGGGTCCGCGCACAGGCCGGGCACTGCAATCGACAGAGAAGATGATAATGATGATTGATGAGGTGAGTGAGGAGAGAAAGTGCCATACCGTCCGAGAGCGGGAAGCACCGTTTCGTCGTCGAGGCGGTCGTCGTCATCGCCACGTAGCCGGTAGGGCACTGGCCCTCAACGGCCGGTCCATAGGCATCCGACAGATTCGGATCGAACGCCTAGACGAGCGCACGCGGTGGAAGGCAACGGAATTCGGGGGATGCGTACCGGGAAGCACTCTCCGTAGGTCGGGTCGTTGGACAGATTGCAGGCGTAGCCAGCCGGACAAGCGCCTTGAATTCCGTTCGTATCACACGGACCCACCGCCGTCGCGGGGTCGTTCGTCGCTGGGGTCAGCGTACAGCACGTGCCAGCGTTGTTGTAGTTCGTCTGGAAGAGGCGAGAAGGGAGGAGATGCGGGAGGACGAAGAGAGGAGAGGAATTACCGCGCCTTCAGGACAGATCGAGTAGATGGGCGTGACGCCGGCGAGCACGGTGTGTCCCGTGGGACAGGCGCCCTGCGACAGGGTGTCGTACTCTGAAGAGGGACAACGTCGGTCGATCGATCAAGGCGGCACAAGGAGGTGGCGGCGTACGGTTGAGGTGCAACATGACGGGCGATCGGCGGGAGGGTCGACGATGCGGACGAGCCGCAAAAGGTGCGGTGGTCGTGACCTGGCAGCAGACGTCCGCGTACGTGTTGCAGTAGTAGCCCTGCATGCACCCCGAGTTCGTGCACTGTCCGATCTGATCCTTTTTCGCGCACAGACCGGGCACTGCAACCGGCAGAGAGGGTAATGATTGATGATTGATGAGGTGAGCGAGTGAGAAAGTGCCATACCGTTCGAGAGTGGGAAGCACTGGTTCGGCGGATCGGCGGTCGCCACCGTCATCGCCACGTAGCCGACGGGACACTGGCCGTTGAAGGCCGGCCTAATGGGATCCGACAGATTCGGATCGAACGCCTAGACAAGCGCACGCGGTGGAAGGCAACGGAATTCGGAGGCGCGTACCGGGAAGCACTCTCCATTGGTCGGATCGTTGAGCAGGTTGCAGGCGTAGCCAGCCGGACAAGCGCCTTGAATTCCGTCCGCATCACACGAACCCACCGTAAACGCGGGGGTGGTCGTCGCTGGGGTCAGCGCACAGCACGTGCCAGCGTTGTTGTAGTTCGTCTGGAAGAAGTGAGAAGGGAGGAGATGCGGGAGAACAAAGAGAAAAAGGAGAGAGGGATTACCGCGCCTTTAGGACAGATCGAGTTGACGGGTGTAACGCCGGCGAGCACGGTGTATCCCGTGGGACAGGTGCCCGTCGACAGGGGGGCGTACTCTGAAGAGGAACAACGTCGGTCGATCGATCAATGTGACACAAGAAGGCGGCGGCGTACGGTCGAGGTGCGACATGACGGGCGATCGGCGGGAGCGTCGATGATGCGGACGAGCCGCAAAGGGTGCAGTGGTCTTGACCTGACAGCAGGTGTCCGCGTACGTGTTGCAGTAGTAGCCCCGCGGGCACTCCGAGTTCGTGCACGATCCGATCTGATCTTTTTTCGCGCACAGGCCGGGCACTGCAACCGGCAGAGAGGATGATGATGATGATTGATGAGGTGAGTGGAAGAGAAAGTGCCATACCGTCCGAGAGCGGGAAGCACTGCTCCGGCGGATCGGCGGTCGCCGACGTCATCGCCACGTAGCCGACGGGACACTGGCCGTTGAGGGCCGGTCCAATGGCATCCGATAGATTTGGATCGAACGCCTAGACATGCGCGCGTGATGGAAGGCAACGGAATTTGGGGGGTGCGTACCGGAAAGCACTTTCCATTAGCCGGGTCGGCGGGCAGGTTGCAGGTGTAGCCAGCCTGACAAGCGCCTTGAATTCCGTTCGCATTACACGGACCCGCCGCCGACGCGGGATCGGTCGTCGCTGGAGGCAGCATACAGCACGCGCCCGAAATCGGTCCGCCAGAGAATAGAGGGGTCAGGCCGGTCGTGTTGCAAAACGAGAATCGGGGCGGGATGCCGAACGTCGGATTTGTGCAGTCCGCATTGGTGGAACAGGCTGCAAGAAACCCTCCGCTGTCCAGCTTCCGTTCACTTACTGACTCCATTGTAACAGCTCTGTCCGTCCACGACAGCGTTCCCAGCAAGAAGGAGAACCACTATCAGGGCCGACCGGACACAGCTCATCATTCTAGCAATGCGAATCGAGTGAGTGAGTGAGTCGGTTGTGCTTAAATAGGCCTATAGGCCTGACTTCTGACCACCCCTATCGCCATCCTCCCCCTTCTCGCTTTGACCTCTCTCTTGTCATTTCAATTCTCCTCCCTCGCCAGCAGCTGTCGATACGCAAACACTCACGGCGCTCGTAAACAACGGTCTATTTAAACACTTGGTTTTTATTTGTTCGGTAGAGTATAGGAAAGGTCAGCGTTTAAACAGACGCCGAAGTTTTTAAATAAACATCACTCGTAAAACGCTTTGAACTATGCCTGTCCAAATAAGACCTCGTGAATTTTACCTCTCGTGAATAGTACAGAACTCGCCGTTGACTTCCGTGACCCACACCAAGAATAATTGGTGCTGAACGCCACGTTGTTTTGGGCCTCTCGAAAATAAGACATTGTTTTTCCTGCTCTTCCATAGATCGCGGCTTGCTGTTTGGAGAGATAAAGGTGAATGAACGAGGTCTACTCCCGCGTTCCTTATCTCCTTTCTCTACTGGTGTCATCAGTTTATCGATGTTGTGAAATTCGAAACTCCATAATAAGATCTAGTTCGGCTTGTAGGCGTGATCGCCCTCAGCCATGTGCTTTACGAGGTTGCCGTAATAGACGAATGACTTGATACAGCTTCCACTGGAGCATCTGTGAACTGCATTCGGCAGTTTTGGTGTCTGTGACTTGTCAGTCTCCTCCATTTCATCGTCGTCTTCGATGCGATACCTTGGTTCGGCTGGTGACTTGCACGCGACTTCCGCGGCGGCGCTCGACAGGAACTCGGCGCTGCTGCTGGGCATTGATTGGGTTTCCAGAATGTGAATCTCGTCTAGATTTGCAATTGAAGACCATCGTGAGGTGGCGATCTCCTTTCCGCGCCCAACCCAGACGAAACGCCACCGAACCTACTGAAATGAACAATGAAATCTTTGAGAAATAATGTAGATTGGCACAGTTACGAGTAAATTTCAGTCCCTTCTGACTCGCCAATCTCGCACGCACACACGAAATCTTTCGTTCACGAGTGCCACGCCCCGAGTCTTGTGGCAGCACAGCGCGACATACCGTCGTCATCATTTTGAAACCGAGTGGTGTATTTATTAACAACAGATTAACAACAGATGGCCGTTCATCACGCGCACAGCGATGGCGAGTTCTCGTCGCTCATGGCGACCGCTGGCAGCGGACCGGTCGTGGTGGACTTCTTCGCCACTTGGTTTGTTGAATTTTCGTTCTCAATTAAATAAAACAATGTCAGGTGCGGTCCGTGCAAGTTTATCGAGCCGCATTACGATGCGCTAGCCGTCAAGTACAAGCAGGTCTACTTTGTCAAGGTGGATGTGGACAAGTGCAAAGGTTTGTTCTTGGCGATGCAGATTAACATTATTGTGTAAATCTGCAGACACGGCGTCGGCGCACGGCGTCAACTCGATGCCGACGTTCCTGATGTTCGTCAATCGCCAGAAGGTGGACAGCTTCTCGGGCGCCGACAAGGACGCGCTCGAGAGCATGGTTTGAGGGTTATTTTTACCTCAGTTAAGGGTCTAGATCAAACGCTGGGCGTCCGCGGTGCCGGCGGAGCGCGCGCCCGGCCAGCTGGACCTGACGCCGCTCGTCGACAAGACGAAGAGCGAGTGTTTGAATGAGGTTCTAAACCTTTTTCTAGCATTTACTAGTACGTTTAGGACAATGGTGCCACCCTGTTGCACGTGCTTGAGCAGCGCGGCTCGTTGCGTTCGGATTGCGACGAGCAGCTGCTCATTAATGTCGGATTCCAGCAGAGCGTCAAACTGCACTCCATCCTCTTCAGGGTTTGGCGTTTTACTGAAAACATGCAACGATATCCAGGGTCCCGGCGGCCGCGCGCCCAAGAACGTCAAGGTCTTTGTGAATATGGCCCGAACGCCGGACTTTGACGCGGCCGAGGCGTCCGAACCCGTGCAGCAGATCGTCCTTGGCGATTCGGTCTCGACGGGCAAGTGTCCAATGGACAATCCAATTGACAAAGAAACATCAATTTCGCTGTCTGTAGAAGACGGCGAGTTGGTGCAGCTGCGCTTCGTCAAGTTCCAGAACGTCAACTCGGTCGTGCTCTTCGTCGCGAACAATCAGGTTTGAAGTGCGAATTTCTTGCTGAATTTTTTTTAAATCAGGCCGGTGGCGAAGTGACCGAGCTTTCGGAACTGGCGTTCTACGGCACGCCCCTCGGCTCGGTGAACATGGAGGGTTTCAAGCGGGTGGCCGGCAAGGCGGGCGAAGCTCACTAATTTTTGTCTCCCATTTGCCACGCATCATTCTTCGTTCTCGACCGATCTGCGGCACAGTGCATCAGTAAACCGTGAGCACAAAGACACGCATTTCGATGATGTGATGGGCGAAGAAACGGTCAAAATGCCGGTCAATACCGACGTTCGAGGGAGTAGAGATCTTAAGGGACGTTTTGCCAGGACAACATGGACGTCGAACGCCTGATGCAGGACCTGCCGGTCGAGAAGCTCGACGAGATCTGCACCGATCTCAAGTGGGATTACCATTGCATGCTTATTTATATAATGTGGTGCGAAACTAGAAAAGAGATGGGCGATCGACGCGAGAAGCTGCGCGATATGGTCGGTCGTCGGTATCGCGACGTTCTGGACGCAAGCAAGGAGGTTGTCCGCGTGTCCGCGCAAATGTCTATTCTATAGCAAAACTCAGATAAAAGTGCTGGTCACGCGCGCCTCTGCGCTCTCCTCGGCAGTCACACGCGTTGCCTCTGTAGGAAGTCAAAATCAAGCACCGGGGCCGATTCAAGACCAACAAAACGTTCTGGAGGCGACCGGAGCGATGGTGGCCGCGCAGGCGGCACTAGCTCTAGTGGAATCGGCATGGCTAGACCATTTGACACGAGTCAACGTGAATTTAGGACGAGGGCGACGCGCTCTCCGACGTCTGGGCCCTGTGTGTGGCGGAGCAGCTGGAGAGGAGATCCTCGTCGGCGGCCGCGGCGATTTCACAAGGGGAGCTGCCGGAAGCGGTAAAATGCGAATTGGTAAAGCGAAATGCGTGATTTTAGTTCGCCCACATCCTGGGATCGTTGGCGCATCGACTCGCGACGACGCGGTCTCGACTCGGCACGGTTTTGCGTGCAGACCTAGCCGAACTGTCTAGACCCGACTGGGCATGCAGTCAACTTGTGGCACTAGCGCTGCTCCAACCTGACGAGATGACGCTCGAACGGCTGCTAGAGATTTATCTGCAGGAACGAGAGGTTCTCCTATGAACATTGACAGATTTCTCAGAAATCTGTAGAAAATGGTCGGTGCGGCCGTCAGGAATGACGACTCTCTCGTCTCGGCAGTGCGAGAGATTGGCGCAACTTTGCGGGTTGTCGACTCTCTGTGGACAAGATCCGCAGATCTACCGGCTGCCCTTCAACGAGTGTCCCACGCAGCGCACTGGCAGCCTGGTAAGAGAAAGCGCGTCGTTTCGAGAGGATTAACGGACTTTGTGTGAAGCACTTCTGGTACGACTGGCTGAAACCGCTCCGTTGGTGTGGCAACCTTGGCTGGAGGAGCACTCGGCGCACGTGCGCAGAGTCTTCCGAGATGGGGCTGCGAGGGCGTCGACGGCAGCAACCACGAGCGCCTTGATAGCTGGACACGTCGAAAAATCCCTGTCCAGATCGGCCAAGGAACTGGAACCGTTGATCGATCGGATTGTCCAGGATCAGGGGGAGGAGGACGCGCAGAACGAGGCGGAGACGCTACTCGAGTTGGTCGAAAAAATCCGCGACGCAGTGGGCGGAGGCGCGGAAGGAACGACGACGGCGACGACGACGATTTCGACATTCGCTCCCCAGACTGTGTACCAGCGCCTGATCGGGACGAAGCTGGTCGATCGATTCGGGGTAATCATCGAACATTACAATTTGGCGAATTGAAAGTACGAGATGAAATTGCAGCAAGTGCTCACGAAAGCGGTACAAGCTTCCATCGAGGAGTTGAAAAGGGACGCGAAGGATGCGCCAGTGGAGGGTCAACTCTTCGCGTCCTCGTCCTCGTCGGCATTGCAAGGTAATCTCATTTACGGGTGGTGAGGTGTAATTGCCGTCACTGTTGTGACGACGTACAACATGCCGGTTGATGCTCGTTCGCTCGCAAAGATTTTGAGTGGCACAAATTGCAGGGAAAAACGGCGTCGGAAGACGCGACGACGCAGACGCACTCAAGGCCGCCCTGTGGCGATGGGAATCGAGGTTGAGGGCGTGTCGGGACGCCGCCGCTAGATACGGACGTGGAAAGGAACCGACGGTCCAGAAGATTGATGCCACACAGAGGAAGTTGGCCGAGGCGACGTCGGCAGGCATTCGACGACTTTTCGAGGAGGGCGATGGCCAGGACGGTGATGGGAAGTCGTCCCTTTGGTTGGTACGACTTGGATGCGCGCTGCTGGAGGACGACCGGACGTCCGAGACGCTTTGCTCTCTGCTGTCGTCGGACAAGGAACGACTGCTGCTGGAGACGCATCACGCAATACGGAGCGCTGTCGAGAGGATCCTGGAGGATGAGACGTCCAGAGTGATCAAACTCCAGCTCCAGGACGGGGAAGTTCAAGCGCGGCTGAAAGCGGTCGGCGAGGCGCTAGTGGAGACCTTGCCGTCGATGACGCTCGTTCTGGAGGTGGAGCGACTGAAGGTGGACGGAGTGGGCGAGGTGCCCGTTCCCGTGGCGCTGTCGCCACACTGGCATCTCGTCCTGGCGAAGCTGTGCGAGAGCTTGGCGGCAACGGGAGCAGGCCGATTGCTGACCAAGCGACTGAGGAGGCGAATGTGCAGAGAGCTGGGCGAGGAGCTGAGGACCAGGTGGATGGGTGAGTGTGCGCACATCTTATTTTCGATTATGACTATGACGACGAGGGAGGATTGCAGCCGTTTGGCGCGCCTCTCTGCCCGAAACGGGAACCGCGCCTCGCCTCGACGCGCAGCTCCTCTTTGACGCTCGCTGCCTGGCCCTCCTTCTGGGCGCCGAGGACGAGGACAGCAAGAAGCTGTGGAGCCACGAGATTTCGGCCTGGGAACGACGGTGCGACCCGTTCGAACTGTCGCTCGCCGGTCAGACGCTCGCTGGGAATGCGCGCCTGGTCACCCAACGATGTCAACTTTTGTACGGCGGACTGGTCGAGCAGATCTCAACCGGAACTGGCGGAGGAAAGGAGTTGCGCCAAAGTTACTGGGCCGTCGCGGATCCCGTCGTCCGACCGCCGGAGCCGCTCCCGCGACTGGCGCCCATTGCCAGACTGGTGACGGCGGGAAGAGGGGCCGGAGCGGCCGAAAAGGACGGAAAGGGGGCGACGGAAGGAAGAGGAGCAGGAGGAGGCGGACAGAAGAAGGTGGAGAGATTTGAAAACTCGAGAGTGGAACACGTGTGTGCAGAAAAAGACGGCAGCTGCGGCGCAAGGAGCGGACGGCAAGAAGCAGAGCGCCGGCGCTTCAATCTACGACAAGTGGTCGAGCGGCACCTGGTGGTCGTAGAAGACGAAGAAGACGAAGAGGAGGAGGACGGGGACGTGATGGTGGTGTTGTTGTTTCGTGGTCACTTGATGCAAAGAAAGCTATCCACAAATCAGACGTCATATTTACGCGTGGCAAACAGCAAACAAACTTGTGATAATGATGACACATTCCCTTGCTGGGGCAAACAAGCAGCAATGGCTAGACTGTTGTAATGTTGTATATGATGATGACGATGATTGGGGAAGGGTCGCGAGAGGGCGTGCGCGAAAATGCCGGCTAGCGGGGGGGGAGAATATGTGCACGCGAACGTTTTCATTTGCGAGCGCTCGAGTTCTGTCGACTCGCTCGGATCGGACGAGGTACGCGTGCTCGCGCGACATTGTGAATTTCCCCATCCGTCTGGGAGAATGGTTCGTGGACGGCCGGCCGCCGCCTCGACGGATATTGGCGGAGTGAGGAAGGTGGGGACGTTCGACGAGCGGAAATTCAAATGACGAAAAAATGTTTTCCGGTGGGTCGTGGTCGTCCGCCGGTCCGACAGCTGAATCCGCACACCGGCTTCGATGGATCTACCACAGCTCCGTGGCGAAAGACCGTGTCAATCTTCAAGCAGCCCGTCACGCTGGTAGGCGGCAATCGAAATGTTTTATTGAACCCGAAATTCATTGAACTCGGAATTCCTAACAATTTAGTAAGCGATCTCTTTAGGTGCACACCACCTCCAAGGACACGAAACGCGCTTCGAACGAGCAACTGAAGCGTGCCTCAGCGCGAACGGCCCAACGAAGTAGCCAGCACGACGATCGGCCGATGCCCATGCTGTGGGCACGAGCGCTCGACGGATTGGCGGTACAGCACCATGCGGGCGACGCGACGATCGAGAACCAGTTGAAATTGGCGGACAAGCTGACGCCCGTTGGCAAGGTGCTCTCCGAACAAGCGGCGGCGGCGCATCTGATCTCGGCGCTCAATGCACCCGAGACAGGGCTCGTCAGCGGACAGGCGGTAAGCTTTACACACGACTGTCGATTTATATTCGTACATTGCAGGCCATCAAGCCGGTCAAGGCGGAGGAGGGCGAGGAGAAGAAGTCGGACGCCGTGGAGCTGTCGACGCTCAATCACACGCAACCGTTCGTCTTGGTAAGAGGCTTTCATCATGATGAGGAAATGAATTGGCAAATGATTAGAATGGAAACGTGACGCAACACGACGTCGCGGCCCAGCAGGAGCGCGTGCTCGCGGCGAGGCGCAAGTTGCAAGAAGCGCGCAAAGCGATGGGGCTGTAATGCTGAACAATCGCTATGCGTTTCAACCACCACCATCATCATATTTATTACGAACACAATGCACTACATTCGCAGGATCTCTCTCTCTCGGATTTTTTAAACGGACGGAAGGACAAAGTGTTGCAATTAACAGAGAGAGAAGTCGATGATAGCAAGACGGTTACGTGAGACCGAACTGTCGTACTTGTCATGTGATTTGTGCGGGAGACGAGAGCGTCACTCTTTCGTGAAGAAACGATGTCGTCGCTGGCTCGTCTCTCGACGATGACGACGCCCGGCTTCAGCGGCGGCCACGTCCGGCTGGTGATCGAGTCGCGGCGCGGGTTGCGACGCAAAAACCCACCGCCGGGAAAGCCGCCCAACCTGCTGCCCAGCAAGAAGGTTAGTGGGCTTTCACTGCGAACGATCATCGTCGTGCATTCTGTCTGGCAGTCGGAAAGAACTAGGAAGGGCGGTTAGTCGAAGTGGAAAGCCCGCAGGTTCTCTACAACGTTGTTCATCTGCCTTGGGAGGAGCCGAGCGCCGTCGAGCAGCTTCTCTGGCGTCGGCACGTCTACAACAACGCGCTGATCTCGATGCGCGAAGTGTTTCGGCGCGAAGCTGCGACGAAGGAAGCCTCCAGCAGAGGTCTACACGCGGTGCGTGCACGAGTGGCCGAGGAGTTTGAGCAGCTGCTCAAGAGGAACGCGGATCGGAATCAGAGGATGGCCGACGAGAGGTGGGCCGCTGTCGATTCCACCACGGCTGTGTGCACGATTTGTGCTATCATAAGAGACGTTTTCCATCGTTGTTTCGCCGATCTATTCTCTGGCAATTGACTTCTCGTCATCGACAAATCATTCGATGAAAACATTTGTTGGGATGCACGACGTGAAATGCGTTCGCATCTCTGTAAAGCGAATTATGGAGGGTTTCCGTGCGATCCGATTGCAAGTCAGGGAAACAAATGAAAGTAACGATGATGGTCGTACGAATGTTTTAGGGATGCGCGCGCCGAGTCCGAGGCCCGAGCCGCCCAACGCGAAACCCTGCTCGAAGTGGAGCGCGTTCTGGACTCGAGCTCATCTCGCAGTCGTCGTGCCGACGAAATTGTTCGCGAGCTGACGGAATCGTCCAGAAATTGGGTGACGCGCGAGACACTCGAGCAGCGCATCGTGTCTGCACTCGAAAATCCGACCGTCTACAACTATGCCATCGACAAAGCGGGCAAGAAGACCTTTGATCCGCAGCCCGTCAAGTACATGGAGGGTGGGTGAAAATCATTCGGAAACGTGAGTCATCGAATGGTATTCTAGGAGTACCGACTCGTCAACAAGCTCGAATCTTCGATCGGACTCTCGGAAGTGATGGGCTCACGCCATTGGGTAATTCTGAAATATTCGCACGTGTGACATGAAATGCTTGCGAGGGATTTAGATCGTCACAAGCAACACGTTCGCGACACGCTCCAAGAAGTGGGCACCGCCGTTGACGGAGAGAAGGGAGCGGACAAAAAGGAGGAAGATAAGTAGTTGCGTCGCGGAGAATAAAGACAGAGAAAAGACTTTCGAAGTGGCGGTGGTGATGGTGGTGGTGTACAATTGATTGCGTTATGAATGTCGATTTGAAATACCGGGAAGTGTTACGTATGCATGTGGCAAAAGGACCAAAAGATGAGCCTCTACTCACCGGACGCGGCGGAGATCGTGCGCGCCCAGAAACGGGATCTCGAGTATCGTGCACGGCTGACTAGCGAACTATCGGAGGTGACAATTATCATCCTGTTTCTATTTAGGGGCAGGGTTGAACGTGCTAGTCATGATCGCGAAATGCACACCACAATCGAGAGGCGCACGAGTAAATCTGCAAGGATGTTCTTTTTTCAGTCCCTGCGCGTCCTGCTCGGCACTCGAAGATGGCTCTCGACCCGAGATCGGCTCCCACTGGCAACGGATCTGGCGTACTATGCGGCCACGCTCTTGTCAGGTATCGGATGTGACTTGGAGGAGAAGAATGTAGGCGAAAATGCAGGCATGCAGACGCTCGGCGACGAGTACGCGAACCTGATAGCCGTCGAGGAGAACCAGGAAGATGGAACTCCGAGAATGCCTTCCGTCTGGAGACGGGTTCTGTTCGTTTCTGCGCATGTAGCAGCACCGACGGTGATCGACTGGATTCTGAAGCGAGTGGAGGCAGCGATGGGTAATCTCTATCAATAGAATGAACGCTTCCATGTGCGAAGATGTAGAAAACAAGCTGGAACGGAATGACCAGAAATCGGACGCCGACAGGAAAATGGACGCCGCCGTGTTGAAGATTGTCCGATGGGCGAGGTTTTTTTTCTAAAGTGGACTGGGACAAAAACATTCAGACAGTCTGGAGTGCCCGCGCTTCGGCGCGCCCATTTGGCGGTGTTCTATTTTTACGGAGAGTACTACAATATTTCGAGAAGACTGGCAACGCTCAAGTTTCGCACCCAATCGCCGTACCCGAACTTCCAGGTTGAGGGCGATGTTGCCATAGATTGTGAAATTTCAGATCGCTCGGCTCTATCGACTGCTCGGATGGCTGACCCTGGCCCAAATCCTGTTCGATTTACTGAGAGCAGCCATGAAAGCTCCGGCGAGACATGAAAAGGACGAAAACGTTCGAAGAGAGCTGGCCGCGCATCAGGTTGGCTCTGGGGGAGGGGGAAGTTGGAAAGTTGTTTTTGAGGATCCCGCCTGGCCGATGTGTGCGATTTGCACGGAAAAGGGTGCACCGGCGGCGGCGCCTTGCGGACACATCTTTTGCTGGAACTGTCTCCTGGACCCGGCCTCAGTTGGTACGCCTCAATGGGGAGAAAACATTCCGAGACGATGGGATTTAGACGAAGCAACCGGTCTCCACGCTTGTCCCCAATGCCGAGCCACGTACGCACCGAGCCGGGTCATCCCGTTGGTCAACTTGTAATGTTGTTCGATTGCTAGCCGCAGAAACTCATATTCTTGCCAGAATACAGACACGCAGCAGGGTTGTGAAAGAATTGTCATACGAACGCATGTCTGTGACGAATAGAGAGAGAGAGCGCGCAATACGGCCATTGTGAATAATGATAAACGGATCGCTAGAACCTTGTGGCAACTGTCGATTTTGGGCATGGCAAAACGACCAGATTTGTGCTTGCGAAGATGATGAGTCATGATTCAGGGTGGTTAATTTTGTGAACCTTTATGCAAAGATGATCACGCGCCGAACCAGGAATATTTGGAGCAGAAGGCTCGGCTCGTCGTCGGCACAAAGAAATGAGAAAAGGTAGTGTTGTTGTGGATGCAGTCGTAGTCTTGTCCAGCTTTCCGCCCGTCTACCTGGCCGGAATTCAGCCGACCGGGGTGCCACACATCGGCAACTACTTTGGCTTTCTGGCGCCGTTCGTCAGACTCCAAAACGTAGGGAACCGATTTAGTGAGAATTGCAGTACGTCTAGTCACTTCCAAAAACAACGCCAATGTATCTGTCGATTGCGGACCAGCACGCCGTGGCGAGCGGACCCGTCGAGCCAGAGCTGGTGATCATCATCAGCATCGACGTCATGATGACGATACTATTCATTTAGTTGCGACGAAACACGCTTCGGACCGCTGCAGTTTTGATCGCGAGCGGCGTGGACCCTGAGAGGACGACGCTCTTTTGTCAGGTCGGGTAGTTACAGTCAAATCGAAATGAGATTACAGAGCGCCGTGCCCGAGCACACACAGCTCGCCTGGATCCTGAGCTCGCTGCAAAGTGTGGGGAAATTGCAGCGACAGGCGCAGTATAAAACCAAGACCGAAGAGTACGCATATTTTGATTTTCGATATGGCTTTGCTTGGCAGGCTGCCACCGGATCGCATTCGCTTGGGGTTGCTGACATATCCGGTTCTTCAGGCTGCGGACGTTCTTCTCTACAAGGCCACTCATGTTGTGGTCGGCGAGGATCAGGTCAGATCAGGACTGGGGTTTTCCTTAATTCAAACGAAGGGTTTCTAGTCCCAACACCTGAATCTGACGAGCGATCTGGCGCACAACTTCAATCTCGCCTACTTTGGAAACGAAAAACCAGAGGAGTGGGTTTTCCCGCATCCAGAGATTGTAAATTGGAATTTGCACTACAACGCACCTTTAAAAGGTCCTAGCCGGCGACATTCGACTCTCGAGACTACGATCTCTACGTGAGCCCGCGAAAAAGATGAGCAAAAGTGCACCGTCTGACGCGTCGCGGATTTGCCTCGATGACGAGGAGGAAGAGGTTGCGAGAAAGGTGATCGATGAGCGTGACGTTTCAAAGTCATAGATCTAGCTGTCCCGCGCACTAACCGACTCCATTCCCGGAGTGTCGTACGACGTCGAAGGGCGACCAGGACTGGCGAATTTGGTTCGTTGCCTATCATCATAGATGACGATGATGATTCGCCCGTTAAGTTGACCCTTCTGTGGGCCGTTCGCGGAAGTCCACCTGACAAAACGCCAGCGGATTTCGCCGCCGAATTCGCCGATAAAGTGGAACTAAAGCGAGAGTTGGCGCACACGATGAACCAGTTGTTGGCACCGATTCGTGAGAACTACCGACGACTTGTGAACCAGGAAAATGAGGTGATTCTTCGGGGGAAGATGAGTAAAACGACATCATCACCATCATTTAGCTTCTGGATCGGCTGCACGTGGGCGCCACAAAAGCAAGTCGAGTGGCGACCGAAAATCTGATGGAGACCAAGCGGGTAGCGGGTTTCCTGGTACACGATAATAGGCGATAGAAGATCGATCGAGATGCAGCCAATGATGATGATGAAAGGCGTATGGTTGATCATTTCGAGGAGGCGAGACTGCGAATCCCCTTCATCACGTCTCTCTCTCTCTGTCGCCCACGCACACGCGCCTTGATGGCAGCGATTTTAATGATGAGACTGATTTGTGTATCTCGGCGGCTAGCTCTGCGCGCACTCCCAGACGTTGTGCGGCCAGTCGCAGACCGCGAGCCGGGGGTTGAAGAAGAGACCGGGCGGGCAGCTAATAGCCACCCAGCGGCCCTGCATCATCCATCGACGGTCGTGCAAAGGAACCTGAGCGGGGAGTCACCTGAGCGCACTGGTAAAAGGCGCCGCAGTCCTGGTCGTTGGGTCGGTAGCCGTTCACGCCCCAGGACTCTTTGCAGGCCGAGAATGCAGGTGGCGATGCTGCTAGCCCGCCGCCGCCGCCGCCGCAGGAGGACGACGCCTGACACCGGCCTCGGATGAACGCGCTCCCGTAGGCGCAGGCGCGGCGGGACCAGCCGGTGGGCGAGGAGGCGTCGCAGACCTGCATCACCGATTGGGAACTCGATCGGTCGGCGAAAGATTGCAGCTGTCTCGGCGGTGGCAGTCGGAAAAACCGACACACATCCGAACGAGCGAACGAGCGAACGAAACGGCGAATTGTTGCATCGATGTGCGATTGCTGATAGGATGAGGATGGAATTTAGGCTACCTCATAGGCGCTGCAGTCCCCGACCAGCGCCGGTCTGGTTTGACCGACGTAGCACAGGATTCCAGCGTCGCCCTCGTACGACAGTATCGGAGCGACTGTACTTGACGCCAGGACGACGTGAGTGGCCGTCGGGGCGGACGCCCAGCACTGCGCTCCGCTAGAGCATCTTCCCTTCACGACATCGTAGCCCGTCCCCTCCGGGCATCGTCGTGCCATCCATCGTCCTCGTTCGCAGGCCGCATAGGAGGCGCACGCGTCCTCGTGATGACGTGGATCCAGCGGTCGAATCGTGCCGTCCGAACAGTCGCGCCAAACGTCCTCGGACGGATCTCGCTTCGTGCAGCTTTCCGCCGCTGCTGCTGCCACCGCGGACGATGAGCACTTGCCGTCGGCGATGGAGAATCGTCGACCGCCGGAACATCGGGCGCTGATCCAGCGTCCTCCGCGACACTCCGAAAACGTGCCGCAGTCGTCTCGCGGGATTCGGGCGCCTTCGCGACAGTCTGGATGATGTTGCTCGAGTGGAGACGGCGGAGGCGCCGGCGATGAGCCGACTTGGATGGGAGCCGCAGGGAGAGGCGGCTGGCAGAATCTGTACGACGACAATGATAATGATGATGTAGATTAGGGATGTTGTCCTCGTGAAACGGTGCTCACGGGGAGGGCGCGGGCAATCTTTCCGAAATCGAAATTTCTAACGGACGGTTGAAAAGTTTCCACAAGAAAGCCACGGGGAATGCTACTGTTTGACCTGCCCGTCTCAATCTCTAGACCTTAAACGATAAACCACCCCGAGATTTCACTCTATCCCCGGATACATTTTCTTACTTCAAAGCTCGGCTCTTTCCGTGAACACCGTTTTCACGGCGACAATATCCCTAATGTAGATATGGAAAAGAGGGACGGGGCGTTACCCCGCAACGCATCCACCCGACTGGGCGTCGTATCCAGATCCGGCCGGGCAGCGCAACTGCTCTCGACGACCGGGCGACGAGCTGGAGCAGCGCCAGAATCGCGAGCAGTCCACCGG
>JACMII010000346.1:0-22816 GCA_014805405.1 Bunonema sp. RGD898
TCTGATTTCGAAACAACGCAACCCTAAGGTCGGGAGCATTGCGAGTCAGTCACGAAAGCGCATGCACTAAATTTAGACCGCCTGCCGAAAAGAGTCGGCAACCGAACCGCGGTAGAGAGTCTCCGGCGTGTTCTCATCGCTCCCGAATATGTGCTCCCCAAGAGTCAATGGCGATTAGCATACGACATCAAGATGAATTCCGCCAAAAGGAAATCGAGTTCCACGATTTTCCGCAACCACACATTCCGCTGCACGCCCGTTTTGTACGGACTGCGCTCGCTCAGCCGCTTTGAGTTGTTGTCCTTGGCGTGTGTGCGCCGCCGGAAAGACACGCCCTCGTCCGTCTTGTCGCCATAGGCGAACCGTGTACCTCCGTCGGGGTGGTTTCTTCCGCGCGAACGAGGTTTCACCTCCGGAGGGAGCGCAGTGTCGACTCCGTCCTTCGTCTCCGACAGTTGTCTGCTCGTGTGCCGGCGGGCGAGCTTCTGTTTTCGAGTGGCGTCCAACTGCTGACCGGATGCACTTGTGTGTGTGTGGTGGTGGTGGCAAATAATGACGCTGCCTGGTGTGGCCGCGGCAGGGATTTTCACTGCCGTACGCGCTCGTGTGCATGTCCTCGTGTCGCCGCTCTTGTATGCATGCGCCTTCTTCCTCTGCTTCTCGTCGTCGTCGTCGTCGTCGTCGCCGTATTCTCCCCTCCTCTTCGCCTTCGTCTTCTTCTACCTGGACGCCCCGCCCACTCGAGGGGAAGGTGCGGAGAGAAAGAGGGAGGGGGAGGGGGGAAGGGGAACTGCGGTCACGGCCAGTCAAAGCAGCACAGTGTGTGGCGTGCGAAATGAAGCCGCTAATTCTTCTTCGCGCCCTTCCATTTCTCCTCGTCTTGCCGACGGTTCGAGCCCAGTACACGAGTCGACTCTCGGGTCCGCACCTGCTGCCGTCGCGTCCTCCCGCGCAGGAGCCGCCCGTCGATTATGCCGCAGCGGTGCAGGTCGTCGCCTCGACTTCGCAGAATCCGCCATCACCACCGTTGACAACAACGACCGAACCACTCAGCGGTGGTCCCTACTCAGCTCCATCGCCGCCGCCGCCGCCGCCGTCACCTCAGTCCACGACGAGCTCGGTAGGCAATAATGTATGGAGGCGATGATTTATTAAGCCGCCCTACCCCCCTCCCGCCTCTACTTCACCGTCGGCGCCGCAGCCCACGGAGAGTGCGATCCCGACCTATGGGGAATCGTCTTCGGCCGCCTCGGCCGTTCACATCGATGGGGATGTGACGTCACCGATCGCCGCCCCGAGCTACGCTTACAATTCCCCGGTCTCGTCTTCACCGCCCTACTCGTCCTCGGTTCCACCCACCACCGCGACGCAAGAACTCGTTACGAACGCCGCCACCGCCACCGCCGCGACAACCACCGAGCCTGGTAATGAGCGGGAGTGCAATGTGCATCGTGAACGATCATGACGGCAGCAGCATCCTGCGCATCCGACACGCTCTTCGTGCTGGACGCGTCGGGCTCGCGTCTCGGCTACTTTGACGCGCAGAAGGCGTACGTGCTCGCGGTCGCGCACCAACTCTTGACCGCGTCCGCCGAGAGTCGCGTCGGCGTGCTGGTCTACTCGTCCGCGCGACGCATCTTCCTCAAGCTCCCCTTTGCCGCCGAGTCGTCGACGTCGTTCGAGCGCGTGGCGCAGACGCTGGCCGGTCAGTGTGTGTGTATGTGTGCGTAGAAATCTGTCTTCCCTTCCCTTCTTCTCTTCCTTTCTCTGCTACGAATTCGCTCGCGCACCGCTGGCCCGGAACACTAGTTAGTGCAGTCGCAGCAGCAGCAGCAGCAGCAGCAGCAACCAGGGGGAAATGACGAGGAATTCGCGCCTGCGAGCGTGCTTGCATACATTCTCTCGTATTTGTAGAAATCACGTGACGCAGAAGTGCGCACATAACGTGGTATGTATATTCCCAGAATATCCAGTCAGCAGTGCTGCCGCTTGACGTCAGGGAGTCGTAGCACACAAATGAGCGCTGCCGCCGCCGCTGATTTGTAGTGGCGTTGTCTTCGTTGATTGGGGGATGGGGACAAAGTGCACGTCGACACCAATTCCCCCAACCTCCACCTCTCGATTGTATGCGACACAAACGCGCACAGGGACTCGGGCGCACGGCGGCGTCACGGCCACAGGAAATGCACTTCGGCGAGCGATACAGGAAGCCACTACAAATCCGAGACAGTCGGCGCCGACGAATGTCGTCGTCCTCACCGACGGATACAGGTTTCTTCGATCGATGCACTGTGCAGAGGGGCGTACGCAAACGAACACACGCTTCAGCGGCGACAACGTCACGGCGCCCGATCTGACGTCGAATCCGAACCTGCGCGTCTTCGCCGTCTCTCTCGGAGCGCCCTACCTTGAGTGGGAGGTCTATGCTTGCGAGCGAGCGAGAGAAGCCACACAGCTTTCCTGTTCCGAGCAGAGAAACGCCGCCGCACACCGGTTCTTTGGTAGCGAAGCCGGAAGAGAGGCAGTTTTCCCTCCACTCCCCCCGCATCTGACCTTGCTTAGAAGAATAGGTGGTGTGCGGCGTTGCGTCACACCACACGCATTCCCGTGCCTCTCACCCATTCTATCGCGAGTGCCGATCTCTCTCGTTGACGGGAGAGGAGTGGTGGAACATGACATTCCGTGTGGTGGGTTTTGCAGACAGAGAGAGAGAGAGAGAAAACGCTGCTGCATTTGTCGGGTCATTACGCATCCAAGGGGGGTTATCAGGTCGTTTCATCTCGCTCTCTTTTTCAGACCGGTACTTGTGGACATCACGAGTGCGCACGCCGATCGGGTGCTGGTCGGAGTGGACACCGCCGAACGACTGGCACACGCGTTGCAGAGTTGCGGAGGAGGAAACAGAAGGGTCAGAAGAGGTTGGTGAAGCCATTACGGCATCTGCTGCCGTCATACACTCGTCATCGTCATCGTCATCATCGTCGTCGTGCTAGTGCCTGGTCCGAAAATAAACGTCATCGTTGTTGTTGTTGTTGTTGTTGTTGTTGTGGTGATGGTGGTGTTGATGGTGGCGATCGTTGTAGCAGTGGTTGACGGGCAGTCGTTTCATAACTTCGGCTCGCTTTCTAGACGTTTCGTTCGCGCTCGAATCGTCGTCACACAAAGAAGATGACGACGCGACGGCGGCGGCGACGGCGGCGGCGGGCTGCCAAAGGCTGGACAACGATGTGGTCTTCATCCTGCAGACGGGCGCCGAGTCGTTCTCCCTCTACGCGCAATGGATCGAAGCCGCGCTGACCAGATGGATGGCGGCGATCACAAGCACACGGCTCTCCGTCGCACTCTTGACGTCGTCGGCCAACGGCAGTGCGCGCGTCAACTTGCCGCTAGTGTTCGTTTCCACTGCCTCGACGCATTTCATCATCGTTCGTTCAGATCTGGCCCGATGGCGAGCTTCATGCTCACTCGGAACGTCCAGTATCTAGCAGGTCTTCCACAGGGCCATTCACCCGGCAACCTTCAAGCCGTAAGCCTCTCTCCAAGCGCAACTTACAAGACGAGGGATTCAACTGCCACACGTGCTAGGCAATTCGACTGGCCGACGACATGCTCGCGAGTTCGGTGGCGCGTGAAAACGCTCGAAAGTGGATCGTCCTCTTCGCGGACGACAACCCCGACCCGGAGGCAGAGGACAAAGAAGGCGGGGCGGATGAGGAGGAAGTCGCGAGCCAGGCCGAGGCGGACAGACAGCTGGTCGTCGTCTCGACGGCCGGCTTCTTCTCGTCCGGCCGCCGGAACCTGGTTCGACTCGTGAATCGAGATCCGCAACGCTCGCAATTCATCACAAGATCGTCGCAGTTCGGAAGGATGCTTCGCGACATTGTTCTCTCGTCAGAAAACTGCTAATGCGCGTTAAAAAACGGAACAACAACGCGGAGCGAGAGCGTGCGCGCACGCTCGCGCTCTCTCGCCCTCATCAACTTGTAAGTAGTCTCTCTCCCCGTGCTTGCGTTTTTCCGTACACGCCCACGTGATTTGGCACACACGGTGAACTCACAAATGAATTCGTGGTGCGACGCCCGTTCTAGGGAAGCGTGAGAAGAAATACGATGACATGTAGCGGCACACGACCGACGAACAAAGTCGTCCTTTCGTTTCTCTCACTCGAGCGTTCCCCCCTTCCGAGTGTGTGCGCGCGCCGTGTCGCCGTGAAAAACTGAATGCGCTACGACGGCGACCGCATAATGGCTGCGCGCGCGCGTGAATGACGGCCCCCCTCTACGATTCACCCCTGTACGCATCGCTTCACCACACATACAATGTGGGAAAGCCGATCTCACCCTCTCAAAATACGCTGTAACGGTAGACGAAGGTACACTTCCCATCATGATCACAGGCCGTTGTGAATTTGTGCGTGCGTGTGTGTGTGTGTGTGGCGTACTGTGGCAGAGTACATGTTTCTGAAATCTTATCTCGGTGCTTGTCACATCTCGTCATCACATGTCGTCGTCATCGTCGTCGTCGCGTCGTCCTGTTCGACCCTTTTGAATGCATGCGTGTTGCGGCTAAAGCTCTTCTTGTCCGCCTCGTGACTGTGGACGTCGCTTCTACGTGTTCCTTAGCATTCGCGTCTGACGGCAGCAGCAAGCGTGCGAAATGACGTACGCAACGGAGGAAGAGGCGAGCTGTGTTCCATATTCCAGCACCACTACGACGTGCACATGCATCGTAAACTGAGGGGACACCTACTCTTGGCGCTACGAACGTTGATTACAACTGAGAAGAAATGGGCTGCATGAAAGGGAGTGTCATGAAAGAGCGCTCTACAGCTTCTCGTTGACAACGATGGCGGATCCTTCGCTCTCGCGGCGCTCCTTCCCCTCGCGACCGTCCTCTTCGTCTTCCAGATCCTGCTCCTCATCTTCGTCCGAGGACGTATGCGATGTTGTACTGCCCGAGCGCGCTCCCTCTTCATCCTCCTCCTCCTCCTCGTCTTCATCATCATCTTCCTCTTCTGCTTCCGTGCCCTCCTCTTCTGAGGATAGGGGCATCGGAATCTAAGCCGGTCAGTGATCTCACTGAAAGTCTGCACTCGATTACCTCAACAGTTTCCGACAACGACTGCTGCTGAATTCGGTCTGCCGGCATCGATGGTTGAGCGGCTTCTTCAACCGCTGGATGATGTTCCGATGTTTCGGGGGACGAAACAAGTAGCTGCTGCTGCTGCGGCGGCGGCGGCGGCTGTTGTTGTTGTTGTTGTTGTTGTTGTTGTTGCTGTTGAGCCCGTCTCCGCCGCGCAGCTGCCACGGAACTTCCCCTCGAGCTACGGCCCAACGTTCGACCAGAGCTTCGGGACAGAGATGCGCCCATCTGAGTTGGGGGCGGGCTTGCGGCCAATGGACCATTCAACGCCTCAACGAGCGACGTCTCGAATCTGAACCACGACTTCTTCTAAGGCGAAATGCGACGAAAGCCACACCGTCCATTACGCTCTCCCCGTCTCGCTGCCCTCAGCTGAAGCAGGGTTCGGAAGGGCGATCGGCAAATTGGGCAGTTGTTCAGCTGCATTGCTTTTTGGGTAAGCACACGCTGCAGCTAGGCACAACCTTGTAGCGAAGCGTCTCGGCGCATCCAGAGCATAGACAAAGATGGCGACACGGCAGGATCAGTGTGTCTCGCACGTCCGTCATGCAAATCACGCACTCGTAGCCGGACTCGTCGACGGATCTCTGAGAATCGTCTTTGCTAGAAAGGCAACGCCACAAATGCGACCTCAGAGTCCTTGTTCTCGAGACCGAATACTTCCTGGATGAGAAGCGAGACGTCTCTCGTCACCAAGCGCTGACGGAGAGGTTTGATCGAAAGCGAGGCGTCTGACTGGATCTGAATAGCACGTGTGTCTATGCCGCTCAAAATGAGCGACGGAAACCTCGAGCGAGCAATTCGTCGTGTGCAGTTGCGCACCGGGCCCTGACGACGTTCGAAGCGCGATCACTAGCGGGTAGAAGAGACCGGACTCGTGCTTCATCTACGAAAAAATAGAGATGAAGTTTTACGACAAGACGGGTACATTTTTCATATCGTGGCTCTCGGGCTGAAAGACGAAACTCTTGAAGTGCTGTGCACAACCGACGCCAAAGCTCCACTCCTCCGAGAATCGAATCGCGTCTCGACGTTGGTACAGGAATCTAGATGACGAGCAATGCACAACCACACTACGAACGTACTGTCCGTCGTCCGACTCGCGGGCGTGAAAGTGGATCTGAATGGAGACGGGCTTCTCCGAGTCGAAGATGAACTCCAGACGGTAGTGGCCGAAACGAGATCGTGTGGCTTGCGCGTCTTCCACTCTGCGTCGACTGTTTTGGCGGCTCCGAGAATTCTCACCAACCTAACAAACTTGACCGAATCCCGTCGGACGTTTGCGTGCACGACGAGCGGTCGAACCGCGTTCGATCCGATCTGGTCGACAAAGGGGAACTGAAAATCGCAGTGGACTTTTTCACAAAGATCGACCGCACCGCGACGGGCTTGGTGCCCAGCTGGTCGAGATCCGAGTTCTCGCCAAACAGGTAGTTCTCCGGTTTCGGCGTCTCGTATCGCTCGCCGGCCACCAGGAAATGCGTGTAGAAGAAGTGGCCGACCGTGTCCGAGAAGGAGATGTGCGGCGTCACGTTCTGCGCTCCTTCCTCGGCCTGAAAGCGCGCGTCCTCCTCCATCGACGATTGCCAAGACAACCTGCGTCGCATTTCTGCCCAGATTATGTTGATTCCTCGACGCGTCTCCGCCGCTGGCCGTCGGGCCGAGTCGGTCGAGCAGCGCTGACGCCGATCCACCCATTTCGACGACTAAACTCGGTGGACATTAATACACACCCTACACTGCGAGCGAGTAAATCAATATGCGACGCTCGTGCACGTGTCACCGCTCTTTCTTCTTCGTCGCTGCGCGGCGAATGAACACGCGCGCGCACGCACCAGGGGGGAGAAAATCGACCGCCTTCCCTCTGCATTGCGCACGCGCGAACGCAGGATGGATCGATAGTCTGTCAGCAGGAGAGGCAGGGTGCACAGTTTGTGCGATGCGCATTCATCGGAACGCTTATTTCGGGATTTCAAGTGCGCTATTTTCAAACACTAACCACGGTTATGGCGAAGCGCGCACACAGTCCGATCATCTGGGATCTGGGTACGTTGCGGCGATCGTTTTCCACGAACCGAGGGCACGTTCAGGAGCCGATTCGGGCGCACGAAGTGGGAAATTGCGGAGAGTGGATGTTCATGACGATCTGAGCAAGAATGTCTCGACAGGGGTTGTGCGACGAAGGGTATGGCAATTGCATCATGGTCCAGTCGTCCTCGATTTCAGACAATCGAGGTGCGCAAGCGTCCGCGAAGTCCGGTCGCGTCTCCATCGTCCGCGAACGTGGACGAGCCGAAACCGGAGCCGACGGCGCCGATCAGATCGCTACCGCCGCTCCGGACACGCCTTTCGCTGCCGTCGCGTGTCGCTTCATCGTCGAAGGCCTCGACGAACTTGGAGCGCGCGCCAGTTGTGACGACTGCCGACGGAGAGTCCAAGCTGGTGCTGTTCTTCACTCGTCGCTTCTGCTACTCGAATCACTTTCCGGCTCCGTTCACGGTAATGCACGTGTCGTTCGCTATTCGCGCTTCTTCGCAGATCGACGGCGACCTGTACATCTGCTCCGAGCAATACTACATGGCCATGAAGGCGGAGCTCTTCGGCGACCGACGAGCGGCGCGCAAGATTCGGCTCGCCACCGACCCGAAGGAGATGAAACGGCTGGGCGCGCAGGTGCAGCACTTCGTCGACGAGAAGTGGCGAGGCGACGGCACCGCCCTGAGGGTCATGCACCGAGCCTGCCTCGCAAAGGTTTCATCATTCCCCCTTCTCCTGGACGAATCCTCGGTCAGTTTGCCCAAAACCCTCGACTCGCCGACGAGCTTCTGTCGACGGGCGACGCGCGGCACGTCGAGTGCTCGCCGGTCGACACGTTCTGGGGAATCGGGCTCTCGATGAGCGACCCGCTCGCCAGGAGCCCCGACCAGTGGCGCGGCGAGAACCGACTCGGCGCGATCCTCGACAGCGTCCGCGCCATCATACGGCGGAGGCGCGAGGACGGCGAGCAGCAGGAGCAGAGGACGGCGGCGGCGGAGGCGAGTCTGGACGCCGCCGCCGCCGAGGTCGAGGTCGAGATCTCGGACGAGAGGGGCGCGGCGGAGAAGCCGGACGAACAGGAGACGACGAGGTCGAACGAAGAGAACGAGCCGGCTAATTAGCAAGCGAGCGGGCAGAAGAGGAGGATTCGTGTCTCGTGATGCTACGCTGCTTTGCTGTCTTTCGTCTCCGAGCGGCACAGAGAAGACGGAATAAAGAGGTGCGCGAGCCCCAGCGGCGGCAGCAGCAGTTTGTTTTGCTGCGTCCCGGACGGGCGGGCGTCGGCAGATTTTTTGCCTCAGGGGTTGGGAGACGCACATCATTTGCATTCACTCGCGTCGAGAAGAGGAGGATGAATGGGGTGGACCGCCGGAAGCCGGGGATGGGATGGATGATGTGGGAGGACGAGAACGAGAGCCGGCTCCCATCCTCCGTCCGTCGCCCCCGGCAACCCCCCCCCCCTCTCTCCTCCCGTCTGAGGATGGGGGATGGTTTCCAACACTGGGAGGGGAATCCCGACAACGATGATGATGCAGTTGTTGGTGTGGCGCGCGCGCGCGCGGGCGAGAAACTAGGCAACCGCCGTACCGAA
This sequence comes from Bunonema sp. RGD898, assembly GCA_014805405.1. Classification (NCBI taxonomy): domain Eukaryota; kingdom Metazoa; phylum Nematoda; class Chromadorea; order Rhabditida; family Bunonematidae; genus Bunonema; species Bunonema sp. RGD898. The sequence goes on from JACMII010000346.1 coordinate 8,771, forward strand.
CGGGGGTTGAGACAACGACGGCGATGCTGTTTGCGGTGTACTTGTCCCTCTTTCTTCGTCCTTCTCTCTCCAGTCCTTTGTCTTCGTGGGTTTCTGCTGACGGACGCGAGGCGTACTTTGCCCCTCCCCCCGCGAAGGTAGGCGACCCGAAATAATCTGCCCACCGCAGAGGTGGGCGCAGGGTTGGTTGCTGCTGCTGCTTCGCGGGCACCAATCGTTTCCGTAGTGCCAGGGAGGGGAAGAAGATTGCCGCTCGAATCCTGCTGGCGCAACAATTGGAGGAGCGCCGCGGGGGGAAAAGTGGTCCTGCCGCTGGCTCTCGCGGGCAACATTCGACATAGGTTGTTTGATGACGGGAGGGGGCGAATGTAGGCGGTGGTTTGGTGCAGCTGCTGCGCGCGCGCGCAGCCTGCTTGCTACCTTTCTCGTAAGACGATCTGGCAAGTTGTGTCTGTACTCGCTGTCCATGTGGGTGGCAGTTGTCACATGGCGGCGGCGGCGGCGGCATCCAAGTTCATTACAGCGCGCGCACGCGCGATATACTTGTCAGTGTCATGGAGATCCAGTTTCCATCCCGCCCTTCTTGCTAGTCGTCGTGACCGCACGCGAGTTTGGCAGTCTGTGAGTGTGTGTGTTGAGAATGGCCACCGCTCCGCAATTTTGCGTGTGTGTGCTTGCGCCCGAGGAGAAGAAAACGAGGCGGCAGGACTGGGCCGGTCGAGCGGGCAGGGAGGAGAAACAATAAGGAGGAAGAGGGGCGGGAGGAGGAGGAGAAGATGCAGCTGCTTTCATCCTGATGTGAGAGCGGGGCAAACATTGCGAGACGAGGATGCTCCTCCTTCTTTTTCTCCCCGCACTGCTGTTGCTGCTGCTGCTATCATGCTACTGCCATTTGGGGAAATGAAAAACGAGCAACCCCTGCAGCAGCGGAAGGTTTCCTTGTGTCTGTGCGTGCGAGAGAGGGAAGACGTCCAGAAAAGGGACAGGGGTGCGCGCTCGCTGCTCATCTCCCATTCTTCTTCTTTTTCTTCTATCCGTCGCCCTCCTTCCGCCCCTGTCCGTCTTTGCCCAGATGTGTCCTCGTCCTCTTCCGACGGACGTCACATTGTCCGACGTTTGCTGCAAAGGCTTCGTAGCTAGACGATTCCAGAGTCCAGACAGTCCACCTTCTCGTGACATATGGATAGACCTTTCCGACAAAGCATGATGTCGCTGTTGTTGGCGATGGAGGTGACCTGCAACTCTTGCAAGCGAATTGTGAAAATTGCGTGGAAGATGTCGCACCGATTAGATGCACACGTGGTGCTGCTGCCGCTACTGCCGTCGCTCGCTCTTTGCATTGACATTCCGTTTCCGCTTGCCGCGCGTGGGTGCCTGAACTTCTTCTTCCCCCTCTTCTTCTTCTTCTTCTTCCCCCGTCTGGCATTGTGCGAATGAACGATTATGCAGGATGACTGACATTTCCGTTCCCGTGACCTCTCAGTTTCTCTGTCTGTCGCTCGCTCGGTCAGACTTCCCATCTCCTCCATGTCCGGAAGTCCGTCTCTTCGGAGCGATCTTCTCGCTCACTCGCTCGCTCGCTGGCTCGCTCTCCGGGTCGACTTGGGAGTAGTAGTTGTTGTTGTTGTGGTGGCCGTTGTGTTTGTTGTGCTCACTTGCCATCCGCCACCGCGAGGAGTCTCGTCTTCTCTCGCTCTCTTTCTCCCTTCAGTCCAGGAGACTGGTGCTGTCCACACACACAGTGTGGGCAGAGGAACCAGCCTTCCGGTCGGCTGCGTCAACTCATCACTCGGATGGCGGGACGCAGTAGTGGCGGCGGCGGCGGCGACAGTGGCGGTGGCGGGCCTTCCAAGAAGGCGGTAGCACCACCACTGGAGATATTGCCGCCGCCGCCACCACCACTACCCCCTCTACGCACGCTCGATTCGGCTCCTGACACTGGCGAGAGCGGAAGAGAGGGAGAGCGCGCGGGCGGGAGGCCAACAATTGGGTGGGGCGAGGCCGGATATGCTCGTGCACTTCTCCACCTCATGCATCCATCCATGTGTGCAGTCGGAATTGCTTTTTACGAAGCAGACTGCGTGCTACCCGATCGAATGTCACTATCTTCATAAATAATAACTTAAACCGCTCTCCTGCCTTCTCAAAATGCACGCACGAGAGCAGGTCGAGTTGCGTGACAGCGCCTCATCGTCACCGATCCCTAGCCCCCCGACCGAATGCTCGCTATGGCGCTCTGCTACTTCCTCCCTACCGACAGCAAGGTCGCCCTCTTCTCGCGAACATGCCCTTTCCCCCTCTCTCTCTCAAAGTAACTCGCTCCCTCCTCCCCTCGACCAGCAAGACGACGGGAGTTCGCGCACTCTCCGATTCGAGGAGGTAATTCAATCAGCGATACCGGGCTCGCTCGCCTTGGAGAGAGGCCAGCTGCCTGGGAGAGTGGCACCTTTTCAGGCCCCATTTCCGTTTGTCTCGCTCCCTTCCTCCTTTCTCCGCTCGGCTCAGAAAATGGTGGGTGTCCAGCGATTATGTGTTGCACACGCACACACACACACACACCTGTTCCGTCATCTCCATCACAATCATCCGTCTCTCTCTCGCCGCCGCCGACGTGTGCTGTGCATCCATAGACAGGCGCAGAGTGATAGATTTCCTCACCTTCCCCTCCCTCTCTGTCGCATCTGTTATTCGCCAGAGCCCGCCTACATTTTTCTTTCGGCTTTATGGCTTGCGACTCGGACGAAAACAAGCAGGGACAGGTGTGCACACAACGGAGGTTCTCTCTCTCCCTCTCTCTCTCTCACTATCCCTTGCTTGCCTGCCCGCTTGCTTAGTTTGCAAAAGTAATACGATTGAAGACCGAGGAAGTGGAGTGAACCTGTCTCGGTCTCGTCGTGCTACCGCCGCGGAGAGCAGTCGCTTGCTTGGCTATATGAAAAGACGAACATGAGCTCCCCTCACCTGGGCTACAAAAATGGACCGTTGCGTGCCTTGCGGAGCCACGCGACGCCTCACTCGCTCTCCCCGCCCTCCGTCCAACTCTGCTTTGATTGTGCGAGGAAGAGGAAAGGGCGGAGGCGGAGGTGGTGGTGGCGGGAGAGAGATGAGCGAGTGGAGGCGGCGTAGGCATTCACTCTTGTGTGTGTGTGTGCGCGCGCGCGTGTGTGTGTGTTGGGGGCACTACTGCGTGGTGGTGGCGAGGGGGAGAGGGAAATGGAATTAGCGGCATGCCCCCCGGTCGTCGCCGCTGTCCTCTCGTCGCCTCACATGTCTTGATGCCATCGATGTGCAGTGCTTCCTCTTCCTCCTCGTCCACTCACAACAGCAGCTTCGTCATCTCTGTCCGCCCGCTCGCTTGCCTGCTCCTCCCCCGCTCCACTCATTGCCAGGGCCACTGCCTCCTCCTCCTGCGGCGGCGGTGGGCCACATGCCATTATGGACTGGAGGGAGTGGGAGGGCAGCGGCCGCACCCGGAGTAGGGCGTGAGAAGAAGCAGTCGGGCAGAAGAGAGAGAGCGCGGGGGAAAAGAAACTCTCAGCAGCAGGCGGGGCATGTCGTGAGTTGTGCTGTGTATGCCAGTCAGGTTGCCAGCCAGGTTGCCAGCCGCGACGTCGATGCATACACACATCTCGCAAATAGACGACTCAAACTGCTGGCGTCCCCTTCCGCGTGCGCCTGTCTCGGCCGGTCGGCTTGTTGTGCGCGTTCGTGCTCTCTTACTTTTTTCATTCGGCAAGTCCCCTTTGTCTTCTTTCTTTCGGTTTAAGCGTCGACGACGCTGTTCCGTGTGCTTTGTGTCGTCCGCCGTTCGACTAGTTAAGCGACGAAAACAAACTACAACCGATCGTCGGTGTTGTATGCACCTGATTGAGGAGCAATGCGGTGGTACCATCTTTCGGGTATCTCCTCCAGTCGAGATGTTTTTCCCCTCAGAACGGCGCTTGCATGCATGGAATGCCTGTCTTGTTTGCGCTGCTCCTCCTCCTCCTCCTCCTCCTTCTTTTCCTCACGCACGGTCTCTCGAAAGAACTGCCGCCGCTGCACGCAACCCCCTCTCGAAATTCCCCTTCCCGTCGCCCACGTAATAATCATATTGTGCCAGGCACAAGCGCCTGTGCGTGCGTGCGTGCAACGGATGCTCTCTCTCACTCATAAGGAGGACTTCTTCCTTCTCATTACACTGGCCACCTCTGCCTAAGAACTAGAGCCGTCCTCTTCCTCCCTGACTTTAAGGTGGTGCAAAGAACGAGAGCGAAAGAGAGAGAGAGAAAGCGCGCGTGTGCAATTTCGCCAGCGTGTCAACGTCTCTCCACGCGCCGTGTCCTCTGCATCGCAACGAAACCAATCGAGAGAGAAGGCGGAAAAGGCTGAAGAAGACGACACGAGAGCGCGCCTCCACAGGAGGAGACGCCCTAAAGGGCAGCATGCCGACCCTGATTACGGATTTCCCCATTCTTTGCGGGTGCCTTCTCCCGAGTACGCCTACCGCAGCGACGGACGCAACTCTCATCTCATTTCGTGTGATCCAAAAATGGGCATCGACGCGCCTTGTGTCGTCACATGATTGCGTTGTCCACAAGAGGAGGAAGTATCACCAACCATCTCTGTGTGTAGCTTGAAAGTTTCGGGATAGATTTCCATGAGCCTACGACCGACGTCAAGGTCAATCTTTTATGGCGGTGTGGCGCATCGTCCGTGACTATCCAAGCGGATTTCCTATCTCTCCTCTCCCCGAAACTAAGCGGGGATGGTGGTGGAGACTCGACTCTTTCGGGGTAGGCGGCCCCTCTCCTCCACTTAGGGACGAGGACTGCTGCTGCCGCCGTACTCCCACGCTTCCGTCCTTTCAGACCAAGTGAGCAAACAATCCTAGGCACCGCAGTTTCGTTTCGTCCCCCTCCTCCTCCTCCTCCTCTTCAGACTCTCTTGACGGCGTTGTTGATGGATGATGACGGAACGATGGCAACGCGGAAGAAGGGTGTCCCACAATCTTGATGGTTGCCAAGCCATGGCCTTTCGGAACGACAGCAGAGGAGACGGGCGGCGCACATAATCCTGCCTTTGTGCCGTCGCGGTGAGCGAGAAAAATGGGCGGGATTTTTGTGGCGGCACGCCCTGGAAACGCGCGACGTCAGAGTGAGAGCGAGCGAAGAGAGCGGCGTGCGACATTTCCCCCTCTCTTCTCCTTCTTCGCTCACTTATCTTTCCCCTTCGAGACTGCATAAGGCATGGTGGCGGCTCAGCAAGAGAGAGAAAAAGAGTAGGCACTTGACTAGGCGCGCTCGCGAAACGTGTTTCAACGTCGCTCGCCAAATGTACTCCTTCTCCCGTGGCGTGCTCATGCAATTAGCCGTGCAAACGCGGCTGTAACGGACAGAGCCTAATTCTGGATGCATTCCCGTTTCCTGTTGCGCTGTCCGTCCGTCGTTTGTCCTCTTCCTCCCCCCCCCCTCTCCTCCCTCTTCTGCTTCTTCTTCTCTCCGTCCCTTTCGAGACTGCTTCTTCCTCGCCTGGCCAGTCTTCTTTGTTCCCGTGCACTGGCGACTGACGCTCGCGCTGGCTGACCCCGAACTTGCGCATCGTCAAGTCAGAAGCATCTTGTTCACGTGCTTTCCCTTCTTCCTTCCCTCCTTCCTTCCTTCTTCAAGACGGGGTGGAGGGCGCGAGAGTCAGAAAGAGTCCTTTCCGGTCGATTGCAGACGTCGGATCTCAGCCGCCTGACTGGACTCTACCGCGAGGAAAGAGAACTACTCCGGCAAAGTGGCTTCCTGTGCTTTCTTCTCGCGCCGCTCGATTCTGGGCTCCACTTGAGCAGCAGAACTCTTCATTGGAGGAGGAGAGAGTCAAGAGCAAGAGAACGACCCACTCGAAATGATATCCTCTCTCGTGGGGGATGACGGAGGAGTTGATCCGCCGCGAACGCTCATCAACACGACCTCCAGTGGCGGGCAACCATCGTCTTCTGCGGTAGCAGCCGCAGCAGCAGCAGCAGCATCACAAGCCATGTTGGCAGAAGGGATCATAAACGAGACGGACATGCTGCAGGAGTCGCCCGTGGTAGGTCCAATTGCACTCTGTCTTCCATCTCGTTTAAATTGGGCGGCACACATGGGATGCGTGTGCTAGATAACAATTCAAGAAGGAAGTGAGACTACTGTTTTCCTCAAAGCCAACTAGTCGGTCGGTGCAAAATGCGCAAACTCTATTTGCAGTACTGGACCGAGATCCCCATCATCCAACTCACCATCCTCGCTCTCTATGTGCTCATCTTTGTGGTGGCCGTGTGCGGAAACACGCTCGTCGTCTATGTGGTATGGGCGGAGCGCAATGTTCTTCCTCCAAAGCGCAACATGCCCAGGTGTTGCGGAAGCGCAAGATGCGCACCGTCACGAACCTGTTCATCTGCAACCTGGCACTGTCGGACCTGATCGTCAACTTTACGTACGTGAGCCTTCTTCCCACTTCCTTCCTTGTCCGTCCGACTGAATTATTGACCGCTGTTCACTGCCGGCATGGCAGTTCCAGATTGTTGTTCGCACATTCCTTCTCCCCCTCCGTCTGTGTCTGACACACACGCCGCGCGCGCGCGCGCGCACGTCCCGGAGACAGCTGTTTTGGGCTGCAAGGAGAGGGGGGAGAAGGCTTAAGCGAAAGCAGATTGCGGTGGTGGTAGAGACGGGGGAAAATCGCGCCGAATGCCTAACGAGATGACGAGCAGCGGCACACAGCTTACAACAACAGCGGCAGCGGCAGCAGCGTAGAAAGAGGAGTATGCATATGCAAGGAGAAGACCCTGTCGTACAGATCGCTCTGGATCACGCCCGCGTACATGTTCCTGCAGAGGTGGCCATTCGGACAAGTGCTTTGCACTCTGCTGCCCATGTTTCAGGTATTCATTCACTTTGGGCGAAACTTGCAAACAAACTCCTCAAGGGAACGTCGATCTTCATCTCGACCCTAACGCTGACGTCGATCGCAGTCGATCGGTACGTTGTCATCGTGCGCAACTCGCAGTCCGTGGCGTTCAACGACCGAATGAGCATCAACGTAACGTCTAACTGGGAGCGAGGGCGTTTTCATCGGCTCTCCTTCAATGCAGAGATGTCTCCTCATCATCGGCGTCGTCTGGCTCGTCTCGGCCGCCGTGATCTCGCCGCTCGCCTTCAGCATGAAGTTGGCTCAGCTCGAAATGGGTACTTGCTAGGCGTGCATATCACCATCCAACAAAACCCTAAACAGATGGCCGACTCGTGTGCTCGGAGAACTTCTCCATCCTCGGTCGACTGGTCTTCGGCTACTCGGTCTGCTTCTTGCAGTTCATCGTGCCCTTCACGGTCATTGGCATTAGCTATCGCAGGATTTGGATCTTCCTCAGCGAAAGACAGGTTTCGGCGGTCTTGACGATGCGCACGATTTACCGCCGATTTAGTGGGCTTCCGAGAGGACGATCGAGACGAGACGCCGCAAGAAGCTCCTGTCCATGCTCATCATCATGGTCGTGATGTTCGGCATCTGCTGGTTGCCCACCAATCTATTGTAAGCGAGCATAGTGCGGCGACTTTGACGACGACAACGACGACATTCACTGCAGAAACTTTATGCGCGACCTGAAGCTGGAGAGGCTGTTCGTCGGACACCAGTTCCTGTTCTGGGCACTTGTGACGCACATGATCAGCATGACGGCGACGTGCTGGAACCCGATCCTCTACAGCTGGATGAACGAGCAGTTCCGCGACGAGTTCAGGGTACGAATTCGTCGGGAGATTGAATGCACCTTCCCCATCATATGCAGGAAGTGCTGCCCGACTGGCCGTGCGTTCAGCGATGGTTCGCCGCCGAGGACGTGGTTCCAAACGTTGCGAAGCGTGAGAGTCGAGCAGCCGTTGCAAACGGAAAACCAGCGGCAAAGCCCACGTCACTGCCTCGAGACGAAGGCAACTCTCCAAACCAACCGCTACTTATCACGACACCACCGCCGCCGCAGACTCCAGCGAAAAGGGCGAACAATGGGGACGACGACGAGGAGGAGGGGGATGTGAACGGGAATGCGAGAGGGAGGACCAGCGAATTATTGTGAACTGGGAGAGAAGCACATTGATCTGATTGCCAGACGTGGACACGCGCACACGCAAGATGACAGGCAGCTCACGCACGCCACTCAGCAGCGTCACCAAACGTTGTCGTGAAACAGTGCGGCATTGTCATCATTGACACGCCGCAATAGTGGTTGAAAATCGATTTATTGTCGCTTCTTCTGCTCGTTTCCCCACCGATGAGAGCGTTCGTTCTTTGGGCAAAGAATGCGGGGGCGAAGTGTTCAGTCGAACTTGTAGAAGTAGCGATGGGCGCCGTAGCGAGCTGCAACCACCGCTCGTCGTTTTCCCACCCACCCAATCGCGATGCGCTGTGTTACCGGCCGGGAGATAGACGTCGGCCCAGTCGCGGGTCTTGCGTCCCAGCGCCCAGGGCTCGATCCAGTTTCGGTCGAGGACCGTGAACGGGACGATCCCATTTCGGTACAGATCGATGGCGCGCTTCACGTTCTTGCTGTCCATCTGCCAGGGACGCCACGCGTTCCAGAGCGGTCGGTCGTAGTTCGGGTCGCGGTGCTTGCGCCAGTAGGTGGGGTTCAGCCAGTCGGTGTACCACTTGTACTTCGACCTGAACGACGGCGGCTCGTTCGCGCTTGCCAACGGGGATGGGGACTAGGGAAAGCGTCGGGCGCGGGGGATTGATTGAACGGGGGACGAGATAGCGCATGAAACGAGAGACGTGTGCCAGTGAGAACGTCTCGCGCCTCTCGTTTTCCCACGCTCTCTCGCCCCGGGCTCAATCGAGCCCCCGCGCCCGACGCTTCCCTAGTGAGAACGAGGGAAGACGGCACCAGAATGCGGGCTCCTGGAAGCCAAGCGAGCCGGGATACGGAGCGTCCGTGTCGATGGGGCGACGCGCCGCGTAGCGCCACGTCTTCCAGTGGAAGTAGGGGTAGTAGTGCAGACGGTCCGACTCCCAGGGTCCCATCTGGATTCGGGGGGCTAGCATTCAGGCAAGTCTTCGCATTCCAACCAGATCCCAGTCGCGGCGGTACTTGTACAGAGTCGAGGGGCGGTAGCGCGAGTCGCCCACGCGAAGAGTGGACAGCGACGGGACGGACGTCACTCTTTATCACCATCACATTGTTCGATAATAATTCACGAAGACGAGCGAGGAGAAAGCACCTGGTGAGCGTGCCCACTTTGGCTTCGCGCTCGACGGAGCGCGCGCGCGGCAGACAGAGCTGCGACTTCGAGCGGTAGACCACGTCGCTCGGCATCTCTCTTTCCCTTCCTATTACCCTGAAAACAATCTCGTGGTTTGTACTAACGAGCGCGCGCGCGCATCAGACAGACTGCGTCGTCCGGCGAAAGGACGTGAATGAGAGAGAAGCCTTTCGCAATCGAGACATCTCGCCGTGAAACATCTCAAGTCGAAGGCCGACGTGCACGAACATCAAACGAGCAAGCAAGCAACAATCGCGATCGGCAATCACAACGATCGATCGATCGGTCTGCCCGTCTGCTCGCCTGCGTCGGCATCATCCACCAGCACGGCTTGCTGCGCTCGTGGGTGTTTGGTGGCTGTGTGTCGTCGTCGCCGCCGCCGCCGCGAGTCTGAAACGCATCTTCCTCCTTCTCGCAGGGCACGCCCCTGGGGGAGGCGCCATACAACAACAGCTCTCTATCTCTCTGTGTGCCCCTCCTCGATTGCCGCACTCTTTCGCCTCGCGCCCTCCCGTCGTCTGGGGGCTCTTCGCCCGCGTCGCTCTCTCACACTGGTTTGCCAGGTGTGTTGTGTAAGCGACACGCCGCCGCGTTCGACCCCCGGTTCCGAGGATAAGACCGCTGCTGCCGCCGCCGCCACCACCACAAGGACGCCCACACGGGGAGGGGACACAACAAACAGACAACGCAGCAATAGCAGCAGCAGCAGCAGCACAGCGAGAACCGTTCGTTCGTCAATGCCACTTTATTGACAGTGGAGCGGGAGGGAGATTGAAGTGAGAAGGCGCGAGAAGACACTAAGCGTCTCTCTCGTTTTCCTTTCAGACATCGCCGGTCGTTATCGCACACGTGCGAGAGACTATTTGTTACTCCACTCGACGTAGGCCTGTCGGGCTTTGCGTTCGTAGTGCGCCGGTCGCTCGGTGAAGCACTTCGGCCGGTAGGGGTCGAACTTCTCGTTCGTGTAGTAGAGCTCACGCCAGTCCTTGTGGCGGCGGTCCCAGTAGCCGGGCGTCAGCCAGTAGTTGTACAGGGTGTTGTAGTTGATCTCGCCTGCAGGCCTGCCATGCTCATCGGTGGTTTGGCGGGCGCGGTGGCTTACGGGGTGTGGTGGGGGGCAATGCGGTGCTGGTGCTAGGAGATGCATTAGAAGCAGGAGGCAAGACGGGGGAAGTGACTAGACGGCGAGCAGCGACGGGCGAGTGATGCGATGACGGGGGTGCGCGAACGCAGACCAGTTCGAGTGCATACGACCTTAGAAGTAGCGATAGTAGAAGGGCGAGTACCAGCGGTACGCTAAAAGAACACCAAACTGGTGTGTTAGGGATAGACACGGCTGAAAATCGAGCGCCTCGGGCGCTTTGCACGGCACACATGCTGAGAGGGAGGCTTACGCGAGGCGCGCTAGTAGATGGGCCAGGCGAGCGGACTGTAGTAGAGAGGAGAGGAGTAGTAGCTGGACGCTGGAAAAGGCACGACACAAATGAGAAGGGAAAACAAGAGGGCGAGACACGACAACACGCGCAGGGTGGGTGCGCGGCAAGGCGTCTCCGTAGCCACCGCGCCCGTTTTTGACCGTCTCTCTCTCTTCTACATAGAAATTCGCAAATGAGCAGCGGTTGTTGCCCGGCCGCGCACCCAGCCTGTACATGTCCAGACCACGTGAGAGCGACGACGAGAGCGAGTCGAGCAGGTACGAGCGGTACGGCGTGTAGGTCTGCAGCCAGCTCTCTCACTTGTGCACCATCATCGCCGTCAATTACCGAGTTGAGCCAGGACGAGTAGTAGGGCGAGGTGTAGCGGCGGTAGTAGGAGGGGGTGTCGTAGTCGTACCAGTATCCCTTGTAGCGGGTCCAGTAGGACATCGGGTAGTTGTAGTAGTAGGGGTTCGCCAGGTAGTCGGACCAGAAGTAGCGCTTCGGCGCCGTCGTTCGGTAGAGCGGCGAGAAGTAGTAGTAGCGGTCGTACCAGTAGTCGTCCACCTGAGCGAGGGCTATCTCATCGAGCGAGCGAGGCGCTCAAGTCGTTGCAACTACTGTCTACAAATCATCTACTAGCTCTCTCTCTCTCTCTCTCGTCTGCTGCATCTATCGACGATCGGAGAACTGAGTTCGTACGAGCGTGTAGTTGCGTCGATAGCGGTAGGGGTAGTAGCTGTTGACGGTGTGCCATTGCGGCTTGTAGAGGTCGCTGTAGCGGTAGTAGGCCGTCAGGTCGGGCACCGATCGGGTGCGCGTCACCTGAACGAGATCAAATCGACGCATCGCCTGGCGACCGACAAGGCGGGGAACGTTGATGTCCGGCCGCTCGTCAGCAGAACTGACCAGAATCGTGGGGCGCGCGTCGGCCAGCGACGTGGAGCGCGGAAGCGCCGCGGTGGAGCGCGAACGCGTGATCGCGTAGTCCGTCAGCGACATTGCGTTCTGCTAAAACAACCCCTGCTGCACTCGTCGCAACACCAACAACAGTCGTGCGTGCTGGGGACGGGCTCATTCCGAAGTCGAGCGGGGACAATGCTTCTCGAGCCGTCGGCATCAAAAATAACCTACACCGGCGCCGATGCAGCAGGATCACAACAAAACAACAACAGGTTGGCGGCGGCGGCGGCGGCAGCGGCCTGGAAGACGCGGCGACGAAGCGAGGGAAAGGGAGAAAGAGAGCGAGCGGAGGCGGAGGCAGCAGCGCACGAGGGGGCGACAGCTGTGTGCCCCACCCGAGACTGCCGCCGATCGCCCCCACACACGCACACACACATTCTTCGGCCGTCGACCGAGAAGCCCTGACGATGCGGGGCCAGGTTCATTGCGGCGCCGGCGCCAAGAAAACACACTCATAGGTGGGCGAGAAAAAGGAGAAGCGCCACATGAAAAGGAGGGAGAGGAGATGCCGGGGATTTGTAATTATACGACGAGATATCTAATCGATGCGGCGGCAAAGGAGTGAACGGGATCTGTGGAACCGGACCATACGACGACGAGGATTGTAATGATAAGGGTGGTAGTGATGAGGATGGGGATTGTGACGCTGCTGTCGTAGTACTGATGCTTGTTCTTGGAGCCGCCGTTGTGGTGGTGGTGGTGCTAGACGAGGATGCTGACGCGGCGTCGTCGATGGGACTCCTTCGGCAACAGAACCCGGACGGACCGCATCGCAGACTTCGCGTATCTTCGACATTGTCCTCATTTTCATTGGACGACAGACATTCGCTGCTGAACGTGCACGGCACCAGCGTATTCGAATCCTCTGAAGTCGGCTCATTGCACTTTCTACGGGAGAGGGAAATGTTACCGAGCAGAAGTCGCCACTGCATCGACCCGCACAACTCGGCGTGATCCGACTCGGTGTCCAGATGAGTCTGGCGTTTGCACTCGCCTCCGACGTCTCGTCATCAAATTGCAAACCTTTGACGGATTGGCGAACGGCACCGGCGGCGGACAGCAGTACTGACTGTGCCGGTCGCAGGAGAATGGCGGCGGACACTCGGTGACCGTCCTGGACGTCGTCGAGTTGGCCACCGAAGCAACGGTGGTCGAGTTTGACGACGACGACGTCGTGCACCGAATGAATTGACCCGATTCCGGATCCCTTAGCGGATCGGCAAGCACCGCGCCTGAATCCATCCTCTTTCGTCCAATCGCAGGAAGTTATGAAAAGCGACAAAGCTGCGCGCCCTCGCCCTCGTCCCACTCCGTGGCGTTCCACTTTTTGCGCGGCGGACTCGTGCCGCCCGCCAGTGCTAGCACTACTGCGAACAGTCCCGGAAACGTTAGCGTCATTCGACTATGACCAGCGTTCATTCCTCGCCCGTGACGATGAATCATAGAGGGACCACCCGATTGGCGACGGCCAGACTGCGCTGCTGCCCCGAGGCAAGGCGGGACTGACAGGAGAGGGAAACAGACCGAAGGAACCGGATCTGAACGAGAAGAGGGACGGCATACACACACACACACATGCGCACGTGCGCGTGCACACACACACACACACACACACGCAAACAGAACAACACAACCCGGCTGCAGGAAGGAGGAGACCATCGAGGAAGGAGAGGGTCACCGAATGCAGGCGGCGCAGTGCAATACGAATACGTGGAAGGGAAACGGAGAAGAAGGCGAAAGTGGAAAAACTTCAGCCGAAGGGAAAGACGAGACGGATGCCATCCAAATCGAGACAGACCGCGTCCAGAACGAAGACGCAGTAGATTCAAGACCGTTGCAGTCAACTTGTACCAAATACCACAACGGATGGGCACCGAGCAGCCGGGAGTCCATTGACGCAAGAATCGGGGAGGTGACGATGTTCGGTCACGACGTGACGCTGTCGGCCATCTATGAACATCCGTGGTGCGCAACGTCTTGACAGTTCGAACGAGAGAGATCGAACTTCTCCCAGTGGCGCCGATTCCGTCGCCACCTCATTTGCTCCTTCAGTGAGAAGTAAATTTGCTCCACTCTAGTCGAGGCACCAAATGATCGCGAAGCACTTCGCTTTTATGCATAAACTTTGGGGTTTGATTGCCATCGTTTGTCGTCATGATTCTGTCGAACAAGAAGACGATATGTAAAAAGACCGGAATAAATCAGTGTGCGCGTGTTCTATCCTAAAACTTGTCGGAAATGCGCACTTTTAGTCGAAGGAGACCGGGCGTGATAGGGACAACGTTTTAAATTTCCCACTGCTATTCTTCGATGCAGCCCGTGGTTTTTTGCAACGCTTTCCGCTAGTGACTCCAAGAGGCGTGGCACTAGCAAACAGAAGTTCGAATCAGAAACCGAGAGTCACACAG
>JACMII010000347.1:0-18671 GCA_014805405.1 Bunonema sp. RGD898
GTACCGAGGCCGAAGCAAAGGTGTTTTCATTCGAATGTGTGAGAATCGATGCCGATAGGTGCCGTCCGAATTCATAGTCCAAAGGCCGAACGTCGCGAATCCGCCCAGTCTGTTCTACTACTTTGATTTGGTGGTCCAAGATCAAGAGGTCGGTGCAGCCGCCTAGCCCCCTGTAACTTGCGCCGTTGCAGTTCGTGGAATCGCACTCGGACGTGATGCGGGCCGTCTACGTTCGACTGGAGAAATGGTACTCCCGCAACGGCTTTGGCTTGAATGACGAAGCCGTTCTCTCAGGTACCAGTGGCTGATGCGAACGCAGAGTGGGCCACTCCAAGGAACGTTCCGCTGGCGAGGACGCAATTCCACAACTGATGTAAATCGTTGCGACTGTTGTTGTCGATTGCAATGCTGACCTCAGCTGGAGCTGAATCCCAAAACTCTGCCCAGCGGACTGGACGACTATCCTCGAGCGACGCATCCGTCGAACGAAGAGTACCACCTGGATCTGAGATGTTGGATGGCTCTCGCATCGGGCGTACTGGCCAAGTTGGCCGAGAAGTTCAAGGACGAAAAGGTTTGCTAGCACGCGCGCACGCACGCAAGACACCCCCTTCAGACGGCAGCGAGACTCAAGGAGCAGCACAAAAGGCTGTCCGATTACGACGATCTCAAGAGGTTGCATTGGAGCGAGGTGTGCTCGGTTCTGCCACAGTTCCACGGAGACTCTTTTCAGCACGGACGCACGTTTGCCGACTTTGGACTGCACTCGAAGGACGTGCTGCTGACGACAACAACGAATCCGAAGACTGGAGAACAAACCGTGCGCAGGTAGCGTATTGCCTAGAACGGAATATCTACGGGCTGCACACGCAGAGCGGTGCGTCGACCGCCGACGCTGGGCTTCGTGGACAACACGTTCGGCTATGCATCGCTGTTTCCGCTCTTCATGAAACTGATCCCGGCCGACGCTCCCGAGCTGGGCGTCCTGCTCGAGAGGCTCGCGGATCCGGGCGAGCTGTGGACCGCCCAAGGACTGCGCTCTCTCTCCCTAAAGTCGCCCTATCACGGAGCCCGAAACACGGCGCACGACCCGCCGTACTGGCGAGGAAACATCTGGATCAATGCCAACTGTCTGGCCCTGTCCGGTCTGAAGCACTACGCCACCACGAGCGGGCCCCACAAAGGTTTGGGGAGGGGGCGACTTCGCGCAGACGGGGGAGGTCGTTTGCAGAGCGCGCCCGCGACCTGTACGACAGACTGAAGCGCTCGCTCGTGGAAGGGGTGTCGAACGAGTTCGCCCGCACCAACTACATCTGGGAGCACTACGACGAGCGAACCGGACGCGGCGCCGGATCGCATCCCTTCACCGGCTGGTCCGCGCTCGTCACGGCAGTTGTGGCTGACCTCCTCTAGACCCATAGTTCCCTGCCAACTTGTCATCGTCGCGATCGTATCGAACAGATTCAAATGACACTACATTCGCATGCGGGTTGGCTCTCCCAATGTGATAAGACGAGGGAAAAAGTGGTGGCGGTCGTGATGGACCAGACGACACGCTTTTGGAGAGACATCTCTTTCCGCCTGCGGCTGCGGCGCAGAATGAAGTGGACGAAACAAGCCGGAAACGCGTTGTCGATGTTTGCACAATTGTCTCTCTCGCTCGCGCGCTCGCTCCCACTTCCGTTTCTGACCTTGCATGCATGCGCGCTGCTGGAGAGAGGGACTGACTCGTGGAGTGGACACGAGGGCATGCAGCACGGTGTTCCAGGAGGGGGGAGGACCTGGTCTTTCGGGAGGGCTTGTCCCTTCGCTGTGAGCGTGCGCGATTTAAGTGGATGGAGCAGAGAGAGAGGGGGGAAGAGGGCAGCAGCGCATCTTGTCTAGCCGTTGCTGCTGCTCCGCCCCCCAGCCTTTCACCCCCACTTGCTCACTTCCCGCGTCAGTTGGAAGACTTGATTTTTGGGGGAATACAGCAGCAGCCGCCGCCGCCAGCGCCACAGATGCGACCGCCGCTCATCGTCGCTTCGATTCTGCTTGCAGCGCCGGCCTACGCCAATGTATGTGACTGTGTTTGCAAGTTGCTAGCGTAGACCGCCATCACTACACTTTCAGCTCTGGCCCCCCTGCAACCAGTTCAGCCAGGCGGCGCCCGGATCCGGCTATTGGAATAACAACCCCCAGGCTGGATGGCAGCAACGTGCACAGAATCAACCGTACGCGCAGCAGTTCCACCGCCATCGACAGATCGGCGGACCGGCGGCCATGGCGTCGGGGGGACCGATGCCGTGCATGTGGCAGCAACCGCAGCAGCGCGAGGAACAACAGCAGCAGCAGCCGCTGCAGGTGCGGATGCAGGGACGTGAGGAGGACGATCAGCGAGTGTCGCGCTGCGTGCGACCCTGCATCCCGTCCTGCGTGGCCACCTGTTCGACCGCGAACGCGGCCGCCTCGGCCAGAGGCGAGTGCGAGTTGAGGTGTGCGCACACGTGCAGACACACCTGCAAACAGGTAACACCGATCGACGAGCTGCCTAGAGGTGAGAGTGATGTGCGCTGCAGGTGCAGCGGGACACTATGGTCCAGTTCTACAACGAGCTGAAGCAGCAAACATCGCCCACGGCGAGCGGCGCGCCCCCTTCATCGCCGTCGTCCTCCCCCTCCCCCTTCCAGCTGCAGCTTCTCTCGTCCGACCCGCAGCTCTCGACCACGTCCATGGCGTCGGCGCCCGTCTTCCCGCTTCAGAACGTCATCGTCATCGAGGAGCAACCGGACGAGCCCGTGCTGACGGGATGCGAGTCGCACTGCATCTCGAACTGTATCATCAACAACTGTCGGTCACTCGAGGAGGACATCGGCGAGAAGGACGGAATGCCGCATGAGAGCTGCGAGAAGGCCTGCGCCCGAACCTGCCGATCCACCTGTCAATTCGTCTCGAACGCCGTGGTTCTTCCGCAACAGCAGGAGTACCAGCAGCCGAATTTCATGATGGCCGGCACGACGACGACGACCGAGCTCCCGTCGCCTCTCCTTCCGTGTCGATGCCCGAACGGAGGAGGATGTCCGTGCGCGCTGCAGAATCGCGGCGGCGGCGGTGGCGGAAACGCTCTGCCGAACTTGCCATATTCGCACGCCCGATCTCGGCACTCGATCGTGAACAGTCACGTCGCCACCGCGGCACAGAGGCAGCGACAGCAGCAGCAGTTCCAACAGCACCAGCAGCAGCAGTCGGCGCCAGCAGCTGGGGTAGGAGCGTCGCCCTCGCCATTTGGATCGGCCAACGTCCCGCTGGGGACGCTCAGCGTCAGCGTCCATCAGCCGCCCACCAACGAGCCGGTCTATCGCTTCGTCTTCACGCCCCAGCACAATGACACGTCGAAGGAGACGCCCGAGGAGCAGTCGTTGAGCCTGCGCGCTTGGGCCTCCTGCGAGGCGTCGTGCGGCACGAGCTGTCGTACGTTGTGCAGCTCGAACGACTGCGTCTCGACCTGCGAGAAGAACTGTCGGACCGAGTGCGCTAGCGCTCGCACGACGACGACCGAGCCGGCGGCACCCGTTCCAGGGGAGAGCGGCAACTCGATCAACAGCATCCCTACTAGTGCTAGCTCCACGGCCAGTCCGCAGTCGCCATGCGAGTGCGAGAACAAGTGCCTGGGCGGCTGCACGAACAGCAATCCCGGCTCCGGGAATGGCGAGTGCAAGGACGTCTGCCAGGAAGTGTGCGCCTCCGATTGCGCCGCCACCACTGCCGCCGCCACCGCCGCCGCCACTACGCCGAAGCCCATCGCCACAACAGCGACTGCAGCGCCAGCACCAGCAGTAGCGCCAGTAGTGCCAGTAGTGCCAGCAGTAGCGCCAGTGGTGGTGGGCGTTCCGCGCGCGACGCTACCACCGCAACCGCGAGTGGTTGCGCCCGCGCCCGTGCCCGCGGGGACAATGCTCACGGCGAGGGCGCCGTTCTACCTGTCCGTGAACGGCCCTCAGGCGGCCGTCCACCCCGTCCTGGTCCCCGCTCCCGCCGTAGCGGTGCCCGCCACGTCGGTCGTGGTCCCGATCGGAGTGCTCTGCGTGGGTCGGTGTGCGCCCGCCTGTGAGCCCACCTGTATCGCTCAATCGTCAAAGTGCGCCAACGCCTGCGAGCCGATCTGTCTGACGCGCTGCGGTAAGCACACGCCTAGAGATTCACGGCGTCGCAATTTGAAGGCAACTCTCTGGACTGCTCTCCGCTCTGTGTGCTAGCCTGCGCCGCGAGATGCGCCGCGGAGGAGGAGGGAGAGGGAGGAGAGGACGCCGAGCAGAATAAGGGCAATTCAACAGCGACGGGCGCAGCAGCAGCACCAGGCGCGTGTGCGAGGAGCTGCACACGACATTGCGGCGGTCCGCAGCAGCAGCCCGCCTGCTCGGCCCTCTGTTTGTCGCTCTGTCCGGACGAGCCGCGACCGGCCCCCTCCTCCTCCTCCTCGAATGGAACGGCGCCGGTCCCGACGGAGACGCTGTCCTGTGACCAGCACTGCAGCGAGCAGTGCTCTGCGAAATGCGCTCTCGCAACTGGCTCCAGTTTGCTCTCTCCTTCCCTCCTCACGACGACGCCTCTTCTTTCAGGTGACTGCGGGCCGGCGTGCGAACAGCGTTGCTCCACGTCCTGCGGCATCGAGGTTGCGAGGCGATTTCGCGCGCTAGCACGAGAGTGTCATGCACACACAGATCTGCGAGCGCGGCTGTCGTCCGGTCTGCGAGGCGCAGTGCTCTGCGACGGACGCGACGACCGCTCGCTGTCGACCGCATTGCAGCAATTCGTGCCGGCAGCTCTGTGTTGCGAACAAGCAACATCTCCTGGTGCCGGTCGTGCCCGTCGCGCCGGTCCACTATCTGAGCGTCAATGCGCCCGCCTATCCCGGGGGAAGAGGCGTGCCGACGCCACAGCCATTCAACTAGAACTCATTCGCTTTCCCCTTTCTAGAAACAAGTCCTGTGATGATGACGCATCCATCCAACAATGGCCAGCAACACGACATAGTAAATGTGTGTGTCCGCCTCCAGCGGTGGTCTGAAGGTCGTCGTCGTCTTGTCGCTCGTCCGATGATCGATCGGTCGGTCAGCCGATCGGTCGGTTGCACTGCTTCCGTCGTTCACAAGGTCACCAACGTCTGTCGAAAGATTGCCAGTTCCCACCGCACGTCGCTGACTCATCCATCTGCTTCACATTCCCGAGAAGATGGCCAACATCACGTCGGCGGAGAAGATTAAGTACGCCTGCTACGCGTTCCTGGGCCTGATCGTATTCACGCTGGCCTGGTACGTGATTGCGGACGAGAACGAGAATTGGAGCGAGCCTGGATGGATGAGCTCTCTGACCGCGCTCCTCGTGCTCGCCATCTTCTTCGGTGGACTTGCGCTCATAGGCTACTGCATCTATCAGAAGTGCTTCGCTGAATCGTCTCATCCCTCTCCCTCCCATCAGGTGGGCTATCTCATTTGTGGCTAGAAGGAGGAATGTCCACAATGCAGAGCGGGGTCGTCTCCGTCCGGAGTGAGCCGAAACACACGCCGCTCGTGAACGACGACACGACAACGGCCGGTCGACCGACCGAGTGCTAATGACGTTATTATTACAATCATCATTCTGATGAATGGACTGTACACACGTGTCCTGTTGTGTGCAGATCGTGTCGGTGCGAGCCAGACCACGAAAGACGCCACCTTGTGTGCTGCTTTGGGCAAGAAGAAGGAGAGGAGGAAGAGGAGGGGGGGGGGAACAAATGAGGGAGGAGATCTATGCGGGCGATGCACCGGATGATGGCGCGAACAGGAGCATGGGATGCGCATGCTGAGACTGGTTCTGATGCACCGATCGATGATGGTACGACGAGGGCTGTCGACTGCTGCCGTCGCCGCCGCCGTTTGTCAGCGTGGCGATCGTGCCGTTGGCGGCCGGATGATTCGGGGAGGGCCCGCCTCCTGCCGCCGCCGCCGCCATCATCATCGTCGTCGCCTTGTCGTCGCCGTATTGCAGCGCGTATTGCGTGTATTGCTAGACGTATTCACGCGTACGTAGAACACAGTGCATGCGATTACGTCCTCGATCCACTTGAAGATGTGCACGTTGTAGGGGACGAACGGCTGTCGCAGCAGGTGCTCCTGCACCTCGAGGAACCGTTTCAGATCCTCCAACGTGATTCGATCCTTGCTCGGGCGCGTCTTCTTCAGGGCGGCGATGATTCGCATCGCCTCGCGAATGTCGTCGCTCATGTGCGCGAATCCGCGTCTGCAACTCTCCTCGTCGACACCATCGACGCGAGTGTACCTGGCGCCCCTGATCTTGCGACCGAAGTAGTGCAGCTTCGTGAAGGTTCTCTTCAGGGTGGACGAGCACAGATCCAACGACGCGGTGATCACGGCCAGACCGATGATCACGTACACAACCACAAGCTGCGTGTCATAACGGTTTTCTGTGCAAATAAGGCAACGAGATTACGGCGAGATAGAAGTGAGAGCGAACGAAGATATTTCCTAGCCCGATCTGAGCAACATTATTAGTAAATTTTTTTCCGAAAAGAAAACCGTGGTGATCGTGTTGAAACTGAAGAACAGGCCATGCACGAACGACCTGCTCATCACGTGTTGAGTGAACACCACTGACAGTCTGCTCACCACACGGGGCCCTTCTCGAAGGCGTTGAAGAGCAGCGATCCGATGGCGCAGTACCCGACGATCAGCGCAAAGTAGGACGCTATCGGCAGCTGCAACACCCCCGCCAAATGACGTGTGAAAGAAAGGAGAGAAGTCGAACCTGCAAACGCTCCTCGTCGTCCGAGTCGCCCTCTCCGTCTCCGTCGTCCGAGGTGCCGTCCTGTCCTCGTCGCTTCCGTTTCCGCTTCTTCAGCTCCCTGTGTGATTCGGTTGCGACAAGTCAGCAGGGAACTCGTCTCCTACAGTGAGTCGAGCGATTCGTTGTCGCTGCGGAAGAGATAGTCCTTGACGGTGTCGACGAGTGCCGACATCCATGCCCAGAGTTGAAGCATCTTGCCGTACGAGCGAATGACGATCTCGGAGAGGAACTTGCCAATGTCGGCGGCGGTGATGAACCTGTTGTGATCGTGCTAGTGCTGCGGTCTGACGCTCGCTTGCATGTGACATCGTACATTCAATTCCGCTTTTTCAGTCGTTTCAAAACACTCTAGGTCTTTGGGTCAAACGACTACAACACTGGGTAATGTGAATGGATGCGTTCTCACATGAGCGGTATGCCTATAAGGCCGAAGAACACGGTGAAGAGGCGACCCGGATCCGTGGTCGGCGAGACGTGATCGTATCCCGTCGACGTGATCACGGTCAAGGCGTAGAGTGTCGCCGCGGCGAACGACCACCGTGTGCTCATGCTGTCCAGCCGTTCCGTCCACAGCTCGGCGTTCACCTGCAGCACGATGGGGCGTTCGCATTCCCGCACAGGACGTCGTGAACACGAACCGCCAACGTGAAGCGGTCGTCGTACTCGTGCGTTCTGGACAGCTCCGTGAGTAACGGCTGTATGGTGCGCCGAAGGAATGTCCGATTATGTGTGGCGCACATCTCGGACGTCTCGTTCAGGATCCGGTCGTAGAGATGGAAGATGCGTTGCACCTTGGCCTTGCGCGATGCCAGCTCGTTGTCGGCCTCCAGCCAGATGAAGATCACCGAGCCCATGGCTATGTACGAGAGGAGGAGCACGTTCAGTCCGACGTGCGGAAGAAGGATCTTCAGCACCTGCGCACAAGATGGATGATTCGAGCGAAAGAGCAAGGCGAGGTGGTGAAACCTTGAGGAATCGCCTGAAGAGCGGCTCGGGCGGCGCCTTCGTCTCGTCGTCTAGTGCGAGCGAATCGCTCGGTATGGGCGCCTTTCCCAGTCCTGGTCGTGCGTTCGTACTGCCCCTCGGTGGACCAGTTGCGCCCGGAGGACCGACACCGCCTTCCTCCTCCCATCGAACTTTGCCGATGTTCTCTGCAATCGTGCCATCTCTATCACTCATCGGGCCATCGATTAATCGCAAAAGTCGAAGAGTGAAGAAAGAAGCGAGACCGCTGAGCTGCGAGAACGCCCTCCAGTCGGAGAAGGCGAATGCTGCGTGCGCTTGTTGGACGAGTTGGAAGGTGCGTCCGATGCCGAAACTCGCCATCCTCACACTCAGACGACACTACTGACGCGTGGAATGCGGATCCAATTCAGAGGAGGGTCCCCGAGAGAGAGAGAGTGAGTCTGAGGGAAAGCTGATC
Source organism: Bunonema sp. RGD898 (assembly GCA_014805405.1). NCBI lineage: Eukaryota > Metazoa > Nematoda > Chromadorea > Rhabditida > Bunonematidae > Bunonema > Bunonema sp. RGD898. Next base: position 8,249 of record JACMII010000347.1, read on the forward strand.
CGCCACCCTACTGCTCTGCGGCGGGCGGACGGAGAGATGGTGGGGTCATCCACTTCCTCCCCCCTCTCTCGCTCTTTCTCGGAGGACTCAATACCGGACGACAATTTGACGCAGCTCTCCGACGGGCCGCGCAGACGATGGCGGCGCAGAGTGGTCAGACGACGGAAGATATGAAAATCCACGTTCATCCCGAGCAGACTGCAAGACCGCGCGCACCACGCGCGCACAATACCGACGGCACTGCCTCCTCTTCAACCAATGCAGACTGGCTATTTTTTGTTTTCGACGCTCCCAACTCGCCGCGCGCCGATTATTCAGCGGTCTAGCTCGTTATGAATTTTTCCCCCTCCTCCTCGGTCTCTCTCTCTCTATCATAATAACAATGGTCGGTGGATAAGTGTTGACGAGTGGCAAGAAAGATAGAGATGGGGGGACGGTGTCGAGTTACGGCTCGTCGCTTTTTGCCCACCGAAATGAGCGAACGAGGAGACGCGATAGGGGGAGAGAGAGAGAGAGAGCGAGTGGGACAGGTGGCATCTCCCCAGCGAGCGGAAGATAAACGAGAGCAGGAAGAGCCGAATCAGTGTACAAAGTGGAAGAGACAAGTACTACTACTGCCACTACCTGCTGCATGGGGCACTCGATGGTCGATGAACGAGATGGGCCGCGATCCGAGTGGTGTGCCCATCGACGAGGAGGGGATCTCGGGCGGAGGCGCATAGCCCGCATCGCGTTTCGCACGCGGCGGCGGGTCGAGATAGCGAAACAGGCCGATCGAGTCCCAGTACTCGAGCGTCGACTTCCGGGACAGGGTTCTCGGCAGAGGGGGCAGCGGCTTGCCGAGTGCCCCGATATTATGCGCCGACTCGCGCTGGCGAATCTCTGCACGCGCCTGGAGCAGTAGTGCCAGGAGGGGTGCGTCCGGGATGGCGCCCGCCCCGAGCGCGCCCCCCTCCTCATCCTGCTCCCGTTCCTCGTCGTCGTCCGTGCTCGTGGGCTGCGCCACCGCCGCGATGTTCTGTCGTCGGCCCGACCGTCGATCATCGGTCTGGACGGCCGAGTCGCGTCGTCTGGACGTAGTCAGCCCCTGATAGAGGTTCTGGAAGGTGAGTCGGCGGTAGGAGTACGCCGCCGCGGTCGATCCCATTCTGCTCCTCCTCCTCCACCTCCACCTCCTCCTCCTTGATATGTGTCGGCAGAAAGAACGACCTCGTCTCTCTTGCTCGTCTCCTCGTTGCTCTCCCAGAATAGGCGGCGCGGCCGACGAGAGAGAGAGAGAGAAAGGGTGAGTGAGTGCAAGCCAACGAGGCGTGTGCACACCTGGAGAAAGGGGGGAGAGAGAGACGGGAGGAGACTGAGCGAAGAGGAGCCGAATGGGAGGGGAAAGAAGAAGAAGACCGCTGGGATTGCCAAGAAGAAGACTGCTGCTGCTGCTGCTGCTGCTGTGCTGGTGGCCCCCATTGCTTCCCGTTTACAGCACGTCTCACTCGCTCTCACTCACTCGTTCATTCACACACGCACAGCTGGCCAACGACACGGACGACGAGACCCACGCACAGAGAGAGAGAGACACACACACACATCATGATATCCGTCAGACCCGAGATGAAGGGCAGCAGCGGCAGAAGGGCCAGCTGAGTCTGCGCGTCCCCGTGCAGGCGGCGCGTCGAGATCGAAGCGCGACGAGCCGCGTTCGCCCACTCCGCGAACATTCTCCCTTAGAGAGGAGTCGGATGAAGTGGAGGAAGGCGATGGTGGTGGCGGTGGCGGCGAAGACGAAGCAGAGCCAGACGGGCGCGAGACAGGAGAGAGAGAGAAAGCAGGAAGAGTGCTCGAGTGGTCCCCGAAATCGAATCAGACGGCGGGGCGGGAGGGGGAAGGAACAAGACGCGCGGAAACTGAGAGACAGCCGCTGGTGGCGCGGACTGTGTGACGAGAAGGAACAGAGACGGAGGAGACTAGGGGGAGAGAGAGACGCAGACGAAGAGAGAGAGACACTAGAGTCCGTCTCCGTCTGTCCAGACGGACTGGAACCAGTCGGTCGGGGGGAGAGAGATGGAATATTCTAGCCCAGAGGCTACCCCGAATTCCGCAGCGGCAGTCAATCGCCCGAGCCAGGCTGGAAGGGAGAACCGGTGACTAATCCGGCCGCCGCCGCCACGGGCCGCAACGAAGCGAGGCTGGAATCGAGTTCGCGGAGGTCGACTGCCAAAGGGAGACGTCGAGAAATCGACTTCGTCTTCTTGTGTTGGCTCTGCTTTCCCCTCTACGCACGTGTGTCGCATTCTTCCGTGCGGGGGAGAGGGCGCTGTTTTCGGCTTCCGCATCTTCCACTCGATCGCCCTCTCCTTCCAGAACCGGCACTTTTGCTTTGGCAACCGAGCGGCGAGCGAGCGAGCAAGAGCAAAGAATGCGGTACTTGTCGAGACACGACACCGACGATAAATATGCGACCAACCACAAAGCGGCTCCTCACCGCTGTTATTGTTGTTGTTGGAGTTGGACGACGAACGAACGGACGAGAGAAGAAGCGGCGCTCGTGAGGAAGACGGCCGTCGTCCGAGTCCGGGGATGCCTCCAGTGGATCCTCCCGTTCCTCCGCTCACGAACTTGTTATAGGCCTTCGGTCGGTGCACTGTGTGGCAGAACAACTCGACCCGATCACCTGGTAGGTGGACGTCGCCGATGTGGATCCCATGTCGACGACGGGGAGAGTAAAGCAGTTGCGTGAGCCGAACCAGAGAACCAGAGGAGGAGGAGTGCGTGCGTGGTTAGCTGCTGGTGCTGCTCACATCGCCGGTTGTCGAGATCGTATAATTCAGTTAGTGCGGCAGAGGCGGCTCCTCCTGCAGCACATGTGGCTCGGGCTAGAAATTCTCCATTCCGCGCCATTCAGTCATCGAAAACGGGGAGGAGAGAATGGAAGGGAAGAGAGAGAGAGAGGGGGAGGAAGAGATTCTCAGCCCGACAGCACATTGTGCGCCCATCACTCGAGTCGGCACGGGGAGATTCTCCTTCCAGGCCCGCAGCAGCAGCAGCAGCAGCAGCCAGATGGACAGACAACTCGCTCGAGAGACTGACGGTGTTCTCCCGCGGGAGAGTGCACACATTGAGGCAGTGGAAGCGGCAGCTGCTGCTGCTGCTGCTGCCAACTTAGGAAAAAGAAGAGGACGAGGTTGTTGTTGTCGCGCTCTGGCTCCCCCTCCTCCTCTCTTTCCCTCGCTCATCACCATTACTATTTCCAAAGTGTCACTCATGCATGGCAAAAAGAAGAGGAAGAAAGCAAGACGGCCGGACGGACCGACGCGACAGGAAGACTACGATCGGAAGAGAGTTGTGCTGCGCGCACATACTAGCGCCGGGGGAATCCGCATTTAGATGGCGAGACGGACACAATGCCAGGCAGCCGGAGCACCAGCAGCAGCAGTAGACAAAGCACCTTCCCCCCCTCCGGGCAGGAACAGAGCGGACGAGTGAGGCCCGTTTACGCGATTCCTCCTCTCGGCTACGTCCGTCTCATAATCCTTCGCTCGCCCTCTCTCTCCTCCTATTTCTTCCGTCTTTTGGACCAAGTGCGTGTGTGTGCGCCAGATCATTCTCGCATTCTTTCCGGCTAGTCTGTCGGTGTGGAAGAGAGACCTACTCGGAGAGCACACATGTCCCGGAAGTAGTACTCTGAATGGACGACGACGCAACGACAGCGACGACGACGACAACAACGGGGGAAAAATGTTCTACGTCGCCGCTGTTGCTCTGTCGTGGCCGCGCTGAAAATGGCATACTGCACCGCATTTCATGACGGGGAGGGGGAACGAGTGCACATAGACGGGCTGCATTGAATTCAACTGCAACTCGGTCTCTTCTCAGAATGAAGACCACATGCGCACACAGTCGAGCGGCGAGACGGACTCATTCATTCAGCGCATTTTGTCTCGCCTTCTTTCAGCTGAGAGCGAGAGTAAACGAGGAAAAGAAACGGTGCGTCTGCGTGGCGGTCTGTGTGCTCTGCGTTCTGCCCTTCTCTCTTCGTTTCAGTGATTGTGGTGTGAATACTGTGGCAGCAGCAGCATCATCATCATCACCAGTTTCGGTTGCCACTTCATTTGATACGCTGTCGTTTGTGTGTGTGCGCGCGTGCGTGTGTGTGACGTCTGCGGCGCATCGTCTTCCTTCGATGCGTCGCTCGAATTTCGAACTACCTCGCTCGAATTTCGAACTACCTCGCCACCAGATCGTAATGGTTTGATAGCAGGTGACAGTAGGCCGAAGAGTTAGGAAAAGTTCGCGTATTTGTAGCGTACATCTCGATTTGTAGTCGTCGTTGCCTACTGTTGCTACGTGAAAGCGGCGCCTGCTTGCTCGTTTTTGAGTGCGCAGCGACGACGGTGGTGTTGAGTGGTGGGGAGAAGAAGAAGAAGGAAGAAGGACAGCTGGGCTCTCGCTCTCTGTCCGTCTGGTGCGTGTGTGCGCGTGCGTGCGTGCGCGCCGGTTGCTGCTGCTGCTGCTGGCGGGGAGAGAGTGAGAGCGAGCTGCTGCTGCGACGACGGCGGCGGCGGCGGTGGCGGCGGTCAATACTCGTCGTCTGCTGCAGCTGCTGCTGCGGCGGCGGCGCTCCCGCATCTCTCGCTCGCTCGCTCGCACGCACGCGCATACGTCTCTCCTTAGCAGCTCGCTCGTTGCGCAGTCGTTCTCCTCTTTCTCCCTCTCCTCCTCCTCTTCCTCGATCACAGCAGCCCGTGCTTCAAGTCTGGCCGCATGCCAACTTCCTCCTCCTGCAGGCCGACCTCTTGTGCCGCTCGTCGATATTCTCTCCCCCCCTCTTCCCCGCCTCCCTCTCACCTCCATCATGACGGTCGTGGCGGCGGTGTGAGCAATGGATTAGGGACACGAAGCGAGCGAGCAGGGGAGAAGTGGATGGAGAGGGCGAGGCAAAGGGAGGGAGAGAGAGAGAAAGAGAGGGAGACCCGCAGCACATGCATTTCGGATAGGCCGCACTGCTCCCTCTGTGCGTGCGTGTGTGTGTGTGTGTCGGCCCGCCGTGGTCGAGGACACGAGGAGGACGACGAGGAGGAAGAGGAGGCCCGCTTCTCCGCTGCGGCGGCGGCGGCGGCGGCCGTCTCCACTGCCTGCTCCCGTCCTAGCCCGCAAGGCCTTCCTGCCTCTCCCTCTCTCTCTCTCTCGCCCTCCCTCCCTCCCGCCCTCCCTCTTTCTCTCCCTCTCTTCACAAACTACGCTAGAATGTTGCACAACACGTGCACCCACGCTCCTCAGCGCGAGCGACTTTTTTTGTTTATCTTTTCCCTCCACACGCCCGATCATCTGCAGTTTACTCTCCCACGGTTTGTTTGGACGACTCTGCGCACGATTGCCAGTAAACCGATCCTCCTCCGACTCGCCCTCTCCCGGTCGAGTCGTAGTAGCCTCTCGGCCGGCCCCTCGTCGCCGAGCCAACCGTGCGCGTCTGTGTAGTGGGCTCTTTCTCACACTTGTTTTGGCGTTCGTGCTGCTGCTGCTGCTGCTGCTTTCCTCGCTCCTTCCCTCCTTCTTCTCTGTCCCTACACACTCGCTCGGCGAGCGCGTCTCTCTCCCTCCTTCTTCGCCCTGCTTTCTCATCTTGTGCCGCCCCATTGCTATTTTGCATGATGCCCCACCGTCGGCCGCGTCAGCACGACCTCGCTATCTCGCGCTCTCCCTCTTGTTATTTTCAGCACAGTCTGAGACGAAGTTGACAGAGAACGAGCAGGTGTGACGACGGAGAAGGGCGTGACAAGACGAAACCGCCGCGGAGAGAGTAGCTCGTCCTCTTCTTCTCATCTTTTTTCCGGCTCCTCCACGCCCGACGTGCATGGTGGCACTGCAGGTGACAAGTCTAAAGATAACACGACTCCCCGTATCGGTGTGTTGTCCATCTATCTATCTATCTCCATCCCTCTTCTTCGTCCTCTTCACCTTTTATTTTTACACGCGACCCGGGTCGTAATTCCCATTTGGGTAGTGTCGGTCCGCTCGTTTGTGTGGCGCAACTAGGAGCGATGTTTTCTGCGAAACGAACACGTCTATTTGCAGGAGATGTCACCGCACGGAGGCGTGGTGGGCGGCGCAGTGGGCGGCCACCGACGAGATCAGTCCGACTCGCGGATTCCGCTCCGACCGTCCGCACAGGAGGCGCCCTCGTCGACGCCGCCGCATCTCAGGGCGGGCGGACCGCCGGACACGACCGAGCTCTGCACCTTCAACAAGGTGCGCGCATCGCGTCACGACGACGCCTCTATGGATTCGCATGCTTTCAGCCTCTGCACAGCTCGTCCGGCTCGCTGAGCAACGGCGCGGTCGTGGCGCTGTGCATGGGCGACCCGGCCGATCCGGCGCCGCACCATTCGCCGACCGAACAGGCCGCGCAGCAGTGGGAGGAGAGCCAGACCGTGTTCAAGACCGTCGTCGCCTTCCTCTGCCTGCAGGTTGCTCTCTCCCTCTCTCTCCCGACCGTGTTCATGCCGTCTACTCGTGTTTGCTCAGGTGTCCGCCTTCCTGAACTTCTTCCTGCTCACTGTCATTCACGATGTGGTTCCGCGACAGCCGTTGCCCGATCTGGTGCGTACATCTCTCTGTAATGCAGGCGCGAAACGATGCTGTCGCAGGTGTTCATGGCCATTCCGCAGCAGAGATGGGCCTGGGCCGTAGGAGACGTGCTCTCAACTTTCAGGTTACCAGTCGTTCTGCCACTGCATGACGACTTTTTGACGTCATAAGGAGGAGAGCCGACGCATTTCAGTGCTATTGTCGGCTTCACGGTGATGGGTCTGCACGAACGCCGATGGCTGGTGCTTCGGCGCGTCTTTCTGCTCGGTGCCATCATGTACGGCCTTCGGGCGATCGTCCTTGGCGTCACCTTCCTGCCGCCGTCCTTTCACAACCGCGATGAGATCTGTCAGCCGCAAGTCAACCGAACGGCGATGTACGCGACCGAAGTGGCCACCAGGTACGCGAACGGCTGCCGGATCTTGCCTTGCACGAGAGACGATGTGATGCGATCAGGTTCGTCACCTACGTCGTGACGCTCGGCTTGACGTCGGGCCAGGAGAAGATCCTGTGCGGCGATCTGGTACGTGCGTTCGAGATTGCAATCGCTCACACACACACACGCACGCAGATGTTCTCCGGTCACACGGTGGTTCTGACGATCATGTACTTCGCACAGCTGCACTACACGCCCCGCAAGCTGACCTGGCTGCGGTAATCCTATCTCCGCGTTCGTCAAGAGTTTCGACCGCTCTCTTCTAGGTACCTCATCACGCCGGTGACGTTCTGCGGCATCGCGGCACTCGTCGTCTCGGGCGGGCACTACACGATGGACGTGCTGATCGCGTACTGGCTCACGTCGCACGTCTTCTGGAGCTACCATCAGATGTTCGAGCAGCCGCGCCACATCCGGGCCAAGGTAGGCGCACGAGGAGGCAATGCAATGATCACCGCCGACACGCATCAGTCGCCTCTCTCGCGACTCTGGTGGTTCTGGCTGTGCTACTGGTTCGAGGCCGACTCTCCGCCCGGCCCGTTGCCGAATCGCTGGGACTGGCCGCTGCCGGGCCCCGCGTTCATGCACGCCTTCGTGGCGCGCATCAACCACAAACTGATGTGAGTCGCGTCTCCCGTCTCGCCTCACGTGTACAGTCCAAAACGGGCCGCCCCCTTCTTTCTTGCCACGCCGACACACTGACAGACTGACGACTGAAGGAGGAGTGAGAGGGAGAGGGAGAGAGAGACGTCCCCAGAACGAGCTTACATCCCCAGAGGGCATCTTCCTCTCCTTAACGACACGGCGTGAGAGCGGTCGTCATCCCCCCCAGCATCCGAAACAGCATAGACTGACCATCATCACCATCTCGCGCGCGCCCCCTATTTCAAGTGCCCCCACTCGCCACACTTATGGTTTCGACATGCGAGAGAAGCAGTTCTGGTTTTGAGTCGCCGACAGAGAGAAGCAGATCAAATATTGACGACGACGACGACGATGATGATGGGGCATAGAGCACTAGAGTTGTAGATGCGAAAGATGCGTGTTTGTACACAGAACGATACCCTTTCCTTGTTCGCTCCCGTTGATCCGTTGGTCGACAAACATTGTCCTCCTCCGCCCGATCAGCCTGTTGCGCGTGCGTCCATGTCTTCGTGTCCCGATCTCCGGTCCTTGCTCGGGCCGCAGCTGTTGTAATGCGGCGACGGCAGAGGGAGGGGAGGGACACGAGAGCGAGTGCCGCCGCCTCCTCTTTCCGTTCAGATTTCTGCCCCGCGCGCGCGCTCCCACAGCCCAGTGTGCGACGATACATGACTCTCACGACAACAACAGTAGCGCTCTCTCGCCACGATAACAACTACTACACACATATATCTGTCCACCTCTCTTTCACGCTCGCACCGTCCTCACAACGCAGACAAATCCCACTGTCCACTGTCGCACGCACAACGGTCGCTGCCGCTCCAATCATCGCGGCCCAGAAACTGCTCTCTTCGTCCCCTCCCCCATCATGGTAATTGCCACGAATACCAATGCTGATTCGAACGAGAGACGACTACTTCCCACACACACACACGCACAGATGACAACGAATTGGACGCACGGAGGACAGATGCGACTGCTTCCACCCTTGTTCCCGCCTCCCTCTCGCCGTGACTCAGCACAACAAGCAAGATGACAAATAGAGAGATTGATCATGTCGGCCACCACCGACGGAGAGAGAGATGGAGAGGTCCGAGTGGTGAGCGGCTCCTCGACACGACACTGGTACAGCTACGACAAGCGAGAGAGCGAAGTGTGCACCCATCAGTCATTATGAAAAAGCAGACGGACAGAGATGAGACACAGACCGTGCAGCATGATGATCACGAGAGATGGGTGAGACGCAGAGATGAACAAACGATGAATCGAATCGCCCGTTCATAGACAAGAAAATGGAAGCCCGACTCGTGTGCGTGTCAACTAGTTTCTGGCTTGTTCTGTGTCAGCTGCTGCGTCTCTTACAGAGCGGGACCCGCGCCAGTGCTGAATAATGTAGCGGAAGTCGTCTCGACATTATCCGAGAGTGTGTTTACATAGTGAAACCGCTGCTCGTAATTGGACTCGTATGCCGGCTAATGTTCCCATCACGACGAGGGCTCAACAATGGCGGCTGTCACTCTCCATCATCACCATCATAGACGACTCCTCTCAAACCGGAGTCACACTGTGTACGCGTTAGATGAAGGTCATGTCTGATGTGCGTGCGCTGGGTGCATGCTCTCTCGTCTGTCTGCACTGGGCGAATGGGGCGAGAGAGAATGGAACAAAGCTTACTGAATGGGGGGAGTGTGACGCGTGCTGGTGACGATGCTGAAGCAGGGAGATAGAGAATCGACCGCATCCAGCCGATGATGATGACGAGCGCGTTCACCGCCGGTTCTTCATCATCTTCATGACCTTGGCCATCAGGGCGCCCGGCTTCTTCCCGTTCGAGGCGCTCGTCTTGCTGTGTGAGCCCAGCGTCGAGTGCAGATTCTTGACGGCGGCCGGGAGAGCGGCCACCGCGGCCTTGTTGCCGCGCTCGAAGATCTCGCGACGCGCTCGCGTCACCTCCACCGCGTCCGGAATGTGCGCCGACGAGCCGGCCGTGCCGTACTTCATCTGGGCGCGACGCACCTGGACCGGCGCCTTCGGGGCGGCCAGGATCGCCTGACACGTCACAGTTTGAGGTGACGACTCATGCGAGCGACACCTTTCTGCCGGTATTGTACTGGGAGGCGTTCGCGTTGATGCGACTCGACAGTTGGCGCAGACGACTCTCGTCCTCGTCTTGAAGCCGACTGACGAGCAGTTTTTCGCAACGATCACCACAACTCGGTCTGAATCTTACGCATAGTACTGTCGCCACGACTCTCCCGAGTTGGGCGAGTGGCCGGCCGCCTGGGGCCATCGTCGCATGGCCAGTCGCTCCCAGATGACGTCCGTGTCCTCCTCGAGGTGCGGATTCAGGTCCTCGATGCGGGCCAGCTGCTCGGCCGAACACCGTTCCAGCACCGGACGCACAACCACGAACGAGAGCTCGTCCGACGTCTCGAGCACTGAAAATGGAGCGGAGGGTGGAGTGCACGATCGACGGAAGTGGTGGATACCGCTCGGATGGTTGCAGACCTCGCGCATGGCTATCGAGAAGAGCGTGGGCACTTCCGTGAGGGCGGCCGCCTTCCGTCGACCCGCGTACATCTTCGAACTACGCGACTTCGCCTTGAACATCATACCCGGATCCACGGCCATCGACGACCCGCGCTCGTCATCTGCAATCCACCGTTTCGTGAAAACGACAACCCAACGAACCGTGTTGCTTCAGTTGAGGTGGCGTGACGATGGGCAGCGGCTTATAGTTAATGTCCAGATTTAGGAGCGGTCGAT
>JACMII010000348.1:0-22753 GCA_014805405.1 Bunonema sp. RGD898
TCATCCCGCTGTTTACGCGGCGGGTAAAACGCAGGCTATGGTCTGTTATCCCGTCATAGCGGGTCGTTTCCAGTGTCGGAGTTAGTTTACGAAATTGGGGTCAAGACCTTTGAACGCCGCTTTGCAAGTTGATAGCAGGTGCCACAATGCAACTACTGGCGAAGTTTCGTGACGATACGAGCATTGGAGTTCCTGAAATGGGAATTTGAAGTTTCACATTTGCCGCCATCTATTGGCGAATTTTACTGTTCCTAGGGAAGAAGAGTCAAGAAGGCATACGGCGTGTCGGAGACCCAGTCTGTTGAACATCGGGTGAGCGTTTTCAACGCATTGATTTGCATGAGGTTAAAGGTACCGAACCGCTCAATTGGCTCTTCCTGTTCTTATAGAGTACTTCCCAGCTATTGGCGACCGCATCGTAATCATTCGGCGCCTTTTCCATTTCGCACTCGTTGACCATGGCGGTTTCGAAGGCTACACGTGCGGTTTCTTGTTCTTCTGTCGTTCCGGAATTCACGATGCCTACCGCTCTTCCTCGAGTGACGTTTACTTCTCGTCTAAATACTGGGATGCGGGCGATGACGGCATGGTGTCGATCCTTGCCTTGCCGTGCGTTTTGCCACGTATCAAGCGCTGTGTTGACTCGAGTCTCCCACATGTTACTGTTGATTTACGCAATGACGTCTGTGCGGTTCAGCAGTTGATGGATGCAGAGAGAGAGCGCGCGCGCTTTTGGTGGAGACGCAGATGACGAGGGCAGGTGCCTCTCGAGTGTTGAGTGTGGCGAAACGGAACCTCCGTTCGGCGTTCCAAATTCTGCTCTTGAGTTCTTATGATTGAGAAATCTCGAACGGAGTCAGAGATGTCAGGAAGACGAGTCAGGCAGCACAGGGTGGGAGGGGCGTTGACAGCAACTATTTGAACCGTTCCTCCACTCAGGAGATGTTCAGATCCTGCCCTCTAAGCGGCGACTGATATTTGTTGTGATGTTGAGTAGGCGTTGCAAAGTCCCAAACGAGCGGGTCGCAGGCGCGCGATCAGTCGTTCAAGTCCCAGTGATCAGGAGAAGCGTTCGGGTGAAGAGCAAGTGTGGGGGGGGGCTCACGATCGTAGTCGTTACAGACACCCACCTCCCGCCCGAGAGACAGAACGATGCGTCACGGAGTGAGCGAAGTCCCGTGCAGCACAATGAGAGAAGACATAGCCAATCCACAGCATGATACCGCCATGTAACCAGTGGAATGGCTTACCATTGCGTACCATGCCGTGTCCGAGGAACGATCGATGCCCGGGAGCGCGTCACGCTTTTTTGCGCACAAAGTGGAGTTTTTTGAAGATCAGCATGATCTCGTGCCACTGTTTTGTCTGGCCGCCCCTTTGCAATTCTAATGTACGTTTTTCAGTGAACGCAAAGCATGGCGTCTGATGACGGTACCGCTACGCAAGAGCACGCGACGACGGAGAACCGCGACTGTGAGTTTCGTCTTCCATTCCTTGTCGAGTCTTTCGTGTTGCTTGCTAGTTTGCGTCTCTTGTCTCGCTGGGTCGCTGAGCGAGCAAGCGAACAAGCGAGCGAGCGAGCGAGCGAGTGACAAGGTGAGAGGGAGATGATTGAGAGCCTTCCTGGCCGTCTCGGAATGGTCTCCGAGTTCAAGCGGGTGTCTAGCACTGGGCGGGAAGTGATAAGCGCGATCGTGGAGGAGGCATGTGGGGGGATTTTTTCGACAGCACTCCAATCGGGCAGCAAGATAAGACTGCTGCCAGCGAGCGAGAGGACCGATTGACAGAGGGGCTCGATGCGAGAGCGCAACAGTCGGCCGACTTGCATGGAGAGCACACACACGCGCGCGCGCGCGTTCCTTCTCCTGACGAGGCATAAATCAGCGTTTGTTGTTTGTCTGTGACTTGTAAGCCATTCACTAAGCCGTCCCGTTGTGGCATGATGTCGTGAAGATAGTTCCGGATTTTTGCACAGTGTGCCAAACCGATACTGCTAAGCCGACACTGCCAAGTCGACACTACCAAAGCAACACGAAACGAAGAGGCCGTTCACGGATTCGCTTGCAGGGATGCCGCTCCGCGACAACATCCGTCTTCGGAACTCGCTCCTCCGTCGCGCCGACTCGTCCGTCGGCCGAAAGGACCCCTGCTCGGCGGCCAACTTCCACGAGGTCGACGTCACGCATCTGCACATCGACTGGACCGTGCACTTCCCGCTGCGAATGCTCATCGGATCGGCGACGCTGACCTGCCAGCTGAAGAACGTCGACATCAACCGGATCGTGCTCGACGTCCGCGACTTGGCAATTCGCTCTGTGCAGGTTTTTGCCCTCATTTCCGCTCCTCGAAAACATATGAATGCAGGTGAATGGACGCGACGCGGAATGGCGCATTGCTCCCAATACCTACACCTTCTTCGGGTCCACCATGAAGATCTACCTACCGGCGGATCTAGCCGCAAAGGACAAGCCTTTGTGAGTGGTGGCAATGCCAGCGACACATCTCGAGGCCACACGTCGCGTTTAGGACGGTGATCGTGAACTACAGTACTTCGCCCGAAGCGACGGCGCTTCAATGGCTCTCAGCGTCGCAGACCGCGGACAAGGCGGCGCCCTACTTGTTCTCACAATGCCAAGTAGCCGTCGACTGATTCACATCGCAAAACGAGGCATAGGCGATTCACGCGCGCTCGATCGTGCCCTGCATGGACACGCCGTCGGTGAAGCACACCTATTCGGCGAAGGTCAAGGTCTCCGACGGGCTGACGTGTCTGATGTCGGCGATCGGAGAGTCTCCCGTGCAGGTCGAAAATTGTGCAGCTCCAGCTATGGTGAATAGACGATTAGGGCGAAGAGGGGCTGACGACTTATTCGTTCCGTCAAACCGTCCCGGTGCCCTCGTACCTGGTCGCGATCGTCGTCGGAAAGCTGGAGAAACGCGACATCTCGGATCGGTGTTGCCATCATTTGTGCAACAAATGATGTCGGAAATTTAGCGTAGCAGTCTGGGCCGAGTCGTCCGTCGTCGAGAAGGCGGCCTGGGAGTTTGCCGAGGTGACTCGCCGCGTATCAAGACAACGCGAAGTTGGTGCGAATCCTAGACGGAACGGTTCCTGGCGACGGCCGAAGAGCTGTGCGGCCCGTACATCTGGGGCCGCTACGACATGGTCTGTCTGCCGCCGAGCTTCCCGTTCGGCGGCATGGAGAACCCGTGCCTCACGTTCCTGACGCCGACGCTAATCGTATGAAGTCCAATGCGGAATTGCACTCGAAAGTCGTCCAGAGCGGCGACCGATCGCTGGTGAACGTGATTGCGCACGAGATTGCGCACTCCTGGTCCGGAAACTATGTGACGAACGCGACGTGGGAACACTTTTGGTCAGGATGCCAGTGTTGTCGCTTCCTAAGCCTCGCCCGAAACATCTTAGGCTAAACGAGGGCTGGACGGTGTTCATCGAACGCAAGGTCATCGGACGAATCGTCTCCGAAGACTACCGCCATTTTATGGCGCTAAACGGGTGGACGAACGCGCTAACGCCAGCGGTTTGTATACGATTATCGATCGACTTTCCGTTCTGCTATCCGTTTGTCTTGTTTCGTTCGACACACCGCGTGGTAGCATCTAATCCGACGCCGAAGAGAGGAGAGGGAGGAAGAGATAAGCGCAATCGGTGGAAAAGAACTGTCTGGCCTGCGTCCAGACGGATCGACGATCGATAAGACGCGAATAGCGAAGACTAAAACCGTCGTTGGTTGCAGGTTAACGAGCAGTTTTCGCCCACGCACCCCTTCACGCGACTCATCCAGGTGTTTCAATGTCAAAGAGAAAACACTGTCGAGTCGTAGGAGCATGAAAACGTGGACCCGGACGTCGCCTTTTCCTGCGTCCCATACGAGAAGGGATCCGCATTCCTGATGATGCTCGAGCAGAAACTCGGCGGAACAAGTCTGTCGAGAAGTCGCGTCGTGAGATAGAACGAAGACTCTCTAGAAGTCTTCGAGGAGTACATGCGCTCGTATCTCCGCCACTTCGCGCACCAGTCGATCGACTCGTTCCAGTGGAAGAACCACCTCCTCGAGTACTTTGCCGACCAGAAGGAGGTCCTGGCCAAGGTCGACTTTGACGCATGGTTCTTCGGACTGGGAATGCCGCCCGTCAAGCCAGAGTAACGAGACTGCGTCTAGTTTCGCATCTCCGGGCATAGGTATGACCGCGAGCTGACGCTGGTCTGCGAGGAACACCTCGCAGCTTGGGTAGGCGCGGACGAAAGTGCGACGAAGGCGTTCGACACGAAAGTCTGGGACGCGATGCAGCCGCTGCAGGTCGACTGCTATTCACTTTTAAAGTTTAAAACGTGCTTTAGCGAGTCGAGGTCCTGTCCCAGCTTTGGCAGCACGACCCGCCGCTGGAGCACTTCAAAGTCGAACGTCTAAACGAGCTCTACAAGCTGAACGAGTCGCAGAACTGCGAGATCCTCTTCAAGTAAGCTTGCTGCGAGCATTCCACCTCCCACTAGACAGCGTATTTTGGCCATTTTTGTGGGGCAAACTCTCGGCAGGGCGGCTTTGTCGGATCGACAGCCGGTTGGCAATAGCACCCGGTTCAGATTTTTCCCACCATTTACACCTGAAAAACGCGTTCACATCAAAACATGGCAAATACGAACGCTTCAGCTGGCTCCGGCTCTGCATCAAGGCCCGCTGGGAGCCGTGCATCGAGCGCGCCCTGCAGTTCGTCTCCTCGCAGGGTCGCATGAAGTACTGTCGGCCGGTCTACAGGTACAAACGAGATCGGCTTTCTCTCATCGTCATCGCCCCCTCATACCACCAGAGACCTCGCCGCCTGGCCGACGGCCACCGGTCCCGCGCGGAAAACGTACCTGGCGACGCGCGGAGGCATGCACCCGATCACGGGCGAGATGATCGCCAAGGACCTGCACATGCGTCACTCGACGCACTCGGTCGCCTTCTAAGCTGCCCCATATCGATTCGACATCACAAGAGTGCAAACGCAGCAGGCATACAACGTGATGAGACGAAGGTCGATTTATTGCATGCTTTCCGCGGGGGGGGCGTATGAGTTTTTCGTGGTAGTGCATGTGCCTGTTGTGGTGACGGCAGTGTCTGTGTGTACGGATCGTGGAAGAGTAACTGAAGAAGATACGACGATCTTGCTCTCTGTCACCGCCAGTTGACTTTTGCAACGATTTCGTTTCCGAGTGCGCGAACAACCGACGATGCATTCTCTTCGGCGTGTGCTTGCGATGATGGGTGGGGGGAAAGGCCATAAACGCGCATATTACGTCTGTGTGTTTGCAGACAGTTTTTTGTGAGCTCCTTGTGAGATGCCGATCTTTCGCGCCGCCGCCGCTCAATTCCTGATTTCCTCGTCGTCGTCTTTCCAATGCCCTAGACGTCGCAGGTCTGGTAGTACTCGGTGCGTCGCGCAATGTCCGCCGCCACTCGCTCGAGTCTCGCCGCCAGCTCCTCGGCCTCTCGTTGGTAGTCGGCCAGACGGAGGTCGGCGCCCGCCGAGCCCGCCGACAGGTTCTCCATCTCGCGCACGTGCTCGGCCGTCTTCGCGAGCAGTTTCGTCGCTCGTTGACGGAGCCCGTCCGCCTGCTGTCGAGCCTCCTGGCCAAGCTGCTCGCGCTGCGCCACGAGCTCGTCGACGATCGTCAAGTCCGTCTTCAATTGATCGGCATAGCGAGTGGTCTGCGCGGCGTGGTTGTGCGCCAGATCCGAGGCGTTGTAGGCGTGCTGCGAGTTCTCCGTCGTCTGGAGATACGCGACACGGACCTGAATTCGTTTTGCGTGACGGGGGGGGATCTGTCAAAGGGTCGTCGGCCATACGTTGGTGACGTTCTGCTCGAGAGTCGTGAGCGTCGCGTTCGCCTCGTTCAGCTTCGTCTCGACGCTCTTCGTCTTCTCCTCTGCTGCGGTGACGTCGGCACGCGCGTCTTCCACCTGATCTCCGTTTGCACGAGTCCAGGACACGTGCAAGTCCTCTCACCTGCTTCCTCGCCTCCGTGATCGCGTTCCGCGCGGACTCCTGCGCTTCGCTCGCCAACTTGAGCGCCGCACGAACGTCGGACGACAGGTTGCGAATGGCGTCCGCGGCCTGGGCAGCTTCCAGAGCCTTGGCCTCCAGATCCAGGGCCGCCGACTTGTTCGCGGCCGTGTCCGCCAGAATCCGGTCGATGTCCGTCAGTCCCGACAGGGCGGCCCGGATCTTCTTGGCCAGCTCCTCGATCTGCTCGGGCGTCAGCGAGATCTGCATCGCTTGCACCTCCTCGGCCAGCGCGCGGATCTCGGCCGGCGTGGCGCGCTTCGTCGCGATGAAGTCCCGAATCTCGCCGAGTCGATTCTCCAGCGCCACGCGGGTGTCGTTCGCCTTTCGCGCCGCCTCCTTGGCGGCGTGAAGCGCCTCGTCGGCTTCGCGCTTCGTCTCGGCCGAGGAGTGCAGCGACTCGCGCACCTTTTGCAGGACGTCGTCCGCCTCGATCTGCTTGTCGTTCAGCTTCTCGTCCGCCTCCGTCACGAAGGCGAGCGCCTGGTCGGCGCGCGAGACCGCGCCCTCCATGCAGGACCGTCCGCCGCAGCGCGAGCACTGCCCCGAGGGGCCGCCGCAGAGCGCGTCGCACGGCGCGGCCGCCGCTCCGCACACCGCCTTGTTGAGGTCGGGAAGCTGCGACTCGAGCGACGACAACTAGAGGCGAGATCTCGCAGTGATCGCGTCGGGGGGACGTCGTCACCCACCCTCTGGTCCAGGCTGATCAGCGCGTCCTCGTTCTCGGCGTACTGCTTCTCGACGTCGCCGCGGTTCTTCTCGAGCATGTCCTCGACTTGTCTGTTCGATTACGCCTACGCGTCACGCCGCAACTGTGAACGACATACTGGCGCAGCTTCTCCGCTTCGGCCGAGCCGGCGAGCGCCTGATCGACGCGCTGAAGGGCGGCGACGGATTTCGCGGCCGACTCGACCGTCATGTTATAGGCGCCCTGCATGTCGGCACTCGTTCGATATGAGCGCAGCGCGCCAACGGAAACGACGTACCTCGACGTCGGCTTGCTTCAGTTCCAGTGCCTTCTCCTGCAGCTGCTGCGACATGTCCGTGACGCGAGCCACCTTCTCGCCGAGAGAGGCGAGCTCCTGCTGCGCAACCTGAAAAGTGGCGCGCGCTCCGAGCCGGGGTTCGTTCTGCGAACCTCCACGTTGTTGACCGCATCGACGATGGCCACGTCGACGCCGTCGATCCTCTCCCTGGCGGCGTCGATCTTGCCACGCAGCTCGTTGATCTTCGTCTCGAGCAGCTTCACGTCGTCCGCGGTCACGTTCGCGCGCTCCAGCGACAGGCGCGTGTCCTGCAGGATCACCTCCATCGCGTTGAACTGGTCGTCGAAGACGGACACCGCGCCCGCGTCCTCGATGTTCGCGGCCGTGTGAATCAGTCGATCCACCTGCAAACCGCCGCGGGAGGGCTCGCGTTTTGCATGCTCGCAGAAGTGCGCGACGAAACCTCCTCCTTGAGGTCCTGCAGCTTCGCGTCCCACTGGTGGAAGCAGTCGCCGCACGCTCGGCAGTCCGGCCAGACGCCGGTGTAGCCGCGCGCGCACTCGTTGCACAGTCGACCGCCTAAATCGATCGCGACACTGTGTGCGAGCGGGGAGAATCCCATTTCCACTCGTACCGGAGCCCGAGCGACACATGCAGGCGCCGGTCTCGCGATCGCACTGCGCCGACTCCGCGCCGTGGGGGTTGCATTCACACCTTAGCGCGTTTTCACGTGAGAAACAGAGGGGCGGGGAGGATTACGGTTTGCATTCGCCTCCGGCCGGGTCGCCCCAGTGCAGATCCTGGCACTCGGAACAGTCTCGTCCACCGCGACCGGGTTTACAGTGACATTGCCCGTCGAGTCGGTTGCACTGCAGCTGCGGCAGCTCGTCCGCAGTGTTCGGGTCGGTCCGCACGGAGATCACACCGTTCGGGTCGCAGTCGCAGGCCGCACAACCCTGCATGTGCGCAGGGTTTCCTAGCCCTTGGGACTACCCCATAGGGGCTCTGACGGCGCCAGCAGGATCGATAGCATGACTTGTGTCCGATTGTCTCGCGTCTCTCACGTCCGCACGTTATTTCGTTCGCCGCGAGAGACCGTGCCAAATGAAGAGACGCCCGACAGTCAGACACAAATCATGCCACCGATCCTGCTGGCGTTGTTAGAGAAGTGGACGACCACCTTTTGACTGGCCAGATCGTAGTAGAGATCCGCGCACTGGTCGCACTGCTGCCCGATGACGTTCGGCAGACAGGCGCACTGAAACCGTCGTCGGGTCTCTCCTCTTCACAAGCGCGCGCGCACGCGTACCTGTCCGGACGTCCGATCGCAGGAGTTGAGCTTGTCGGACGCGGTGCCGAGCGGGTTGCAGACGCAGCGCTGGCAGGTGCGCTGCGACGCGTCGCCAAAGTAGCCCTCCACGCAGCGCTCGCACTCGTCGCCCTCCGTGTGGTGCAGGCACTTGATGCACTGCCCGGTCGTGGCGTCGCACGACCCCGGCACCGCGGGGTCGATGTTCCCGTTGCAGGTGCACGGCTCGCAGGTGCCGCCCGGCTCCGACGGCTCGCCCCAGTGATTGGGCGCGCACTGCGCGCACCGGTCGCCCGTGTAGCCGGGCCGGCAGTTGCACTGCACCTCGTGCTCGGCGCGATCCGACGGGCGCAGGTAGCAGGTGTCGGCGTGCTGGAAGCCCGACGACGGGCCGCCCGGACAGGGGCACGGCCGACAGGCGAGCGAGACGCCGACGCGCGGGTCGCCGTAGTAGCCCGGCTGACAGCGCTCGCAGTTCGGGCCCGTGGTGAGGTCGCGGCACTCGATGCAGGCGCCGGTGCGCTGCTCGCACGCGTTCGCGTGGTCGTTGCACTGACAGGTCCGACAGTCGGGGAAGGCCCAGAAGCCGGGCTGGCACTGGTTGCACTGGCGCCCGTAGATGCCCTTCTCGCGGCACTCGCACTGACCCGAGTCGGCGTCACAGCTGGAATTGAACTCGCGCTCTCTCTCTCTCGAGCGACAACGAACCGATTGTGCAGCGAGCCGACCGAGTCGCAGTCGCAGGCCGTGCACCCGTTCGGCCCGAAGCCATAGGTGCCCAGCGCGCACTGGTCGCACCGTCGTCCGACGACGTTCGGCTTGCAGTCGCACTGGCCGCCGGACGCCGAGCAGATGCCGGACACCGAGCCGGTGGGGTTGCACTCGCACTCGATCGACCGATTCATCATGATCGCCGCGACGGGGCACACGTATCGAGCGCAGACCTGTCGCCGGATCAGGTCTCGAACGTCCCAAGAGGCGCTGCGTTACCTCGGGCAGTTGGCTCTTCGGGTAGAGCGCCAGCGCCGCGTTCCGGCACTGGTAGCGCTCGTACTCCTGGCGACGGTTCTCCGCCGCCGCCGAGCCCGTGAACACGTCGTTGAACTGGTCGGTCGGCGGCGCGAGCACCAGCGAGTCGAGCAGCAATTCGGCACTTCTGAATGCCCTCCTCGTCCACTTTAAGCAGGCGCCGCCGAAAACCTGTCCGGCTGGCCGATTCGCTTCGCGCCGACCGACACGCGCACGTCGTAGGGGATGCCGGCCTCGAGGCAGACGGACGGTCGAAGCTCGATGTACCGTCCTCCGGGGTACAATTGCGTCTGGAGCAGGTCGCCGGCCGCCGAGGAGCCGGCACACTTGCCGTCGGCGGACGGCTCGGACGGTCGGATCACGGCAACGTTGAGCTCTTGCCAGCCGACGTCCTCCTGCGAGCGCGCATCATTCATTCATTATTATTATTGTCACTATACCCGCGGCATTTCGTAGCGAAGCACCACGTTGTAGGGCATCGAAACGGCGATGTTGTCAATTCGGAACGTGACGTCGGCGCCTTCGCGCAGGCGAACCAACCCTTGACCCGTCCAGGTTCGTTCGTGCTCCTGCTTCGGCGGCTCGCGCCAGTCGGGAATGCCCTGCAAACGCTCGTATCATCACTTCTTCTTTCTCAGAGGTGTGGAAATGTGCGATTCGAGAAATGTATAGCATGGCGACCGCCGCTCGCTCACATTCGTGATGTTCGCGTGCTCGGCCTCGTACGTGAAGAAGTCGACGTTCGGGCAGAAGTAGGCCGAGTCCGGCTGGTCGCATTTCTGTCCCGTAAAGTAGGGCCGGCATCGGCACTGGCCCGACGTCACGTCGCAGCTGTTGTCGTAGGCGCCGCCGATCGAGCAGTCGCACGGCGTGCAGCCCTCCGGCGACTCCGAGAGCCCGTAGTGCTCCGGCAGACACTGGTCGCAGTTCTCGCCGGTGACGCGCCGCTTGCACGTGCACATGCCCGTCCGTTTGTCGCAGCCCTCGTTGTTGTGCGTGCCGAGCTGAGCGTGTTCGCAATTTCATTTGAGCCGAAAATAATCGCTCCTCTGCTCCCCCCAATGCGTGGTGTACTCTCGCTGGTTCGCCGTCGTTACTAGGGTCGCGTTATTTTGGGATCAGAGTTTTGCCCTCGTCAATTAAGTTAACCATTTGCTGTATTTTAGGCGAAAACTATGCAATGATGCGTCTTCAAACCCTTATGTTCAGATAAAACGCGCGCTATCGCAAGAGATCGCGAATCCTTGGATCCAACGAGTTCTCACCATTCCGATTCCGAAATAGCGCAATCCTATGCGAAAACAATACACAGCCATGTAGCGATACAACTCTGGATCATCCAATGAGTAAGAACCCGTTAGCTGTGTGACGAGAGAGAGAGAGAGAGAGCGCGCGCGTCTTGCGAATAAACTCCGAACCGGAAGCGATACGAACGAAAAGGGCCCATACCAGATGACAGCTGCAGGCCGTGCAGCCGTCCGGATTCTCGGCCGACAGATTCCAGTAGCCGTGCTTGCATCGATCGCATCGCGCGCCGTCGACGTTCGGCTTGCAGTAGCACTTGCCCGCCACGAGCCCGCGCTCCTCGTCCTGCTCGCCCTCGCAGATGCCGTCGTTCAGCGAGCCGGTCCGGTCGCAGGCGCACGGCGCGCAGACGTCGTGCGCCCACGCCGGCCGGTCGGCGCGGCGGTAGAATTGCGGACGACACTGCTCGCAATGCACGCCCTGGGTGTTGTGCTGACAGTCGTCGCACACGCCGCCCGACACGTTGCCCGACGCCTCGTAGACGGCCCGGTCGAAGTGGCAGCGCGCCGCGTGCTGGTTGCACTCGCAGCTGGAATCGCGCGCGCATCGGTTTTATCGTCGTCGCGTCCCATCAAGATGATACCGTTTGCACTCGTTCGTCTCATTCCCGTAGGCCGGTCTCCAGGGGCGATCGTTGAAGAAGTCCTGGCACTTTTCGCAGTTCAGCCCGGTCGTGTGGTGGTTGCAAGCGCATCGTCCATGAACGATGTCCTGAGATGCACTCGTTTCAAGGCGCAATCATCATCATCACTGTGCGAGCAACCTGGCGATTGTGCTGAACCTGCTTGCTCGAGTCGATCGGCACGCACTCCGAGGCGTGTCCATAGCAGGAGCAGGAGCCGCGAACGACGATCTCGTAGACGGCGTAGTAGTACTTCTCGTCGATCTCGGGTCGATAGTCCAGCAGATCGTCGCCGAGCGTGTGCAGACGAGTGAAGTTGAACCGGAGATTGGTGATGGTCAGTAGGTTCGTGATGTCGGCCGAATAGGGATCCACGGTCTTGATGTGCGGCGAAATCACCTTGTAGACGAGCTCGCCACCGGTCGACGGAGCGACGTCACTACGATCATGGGCGTCGCGGTTTTCCCGCGCTCAGTGCATATTTGGTACCTGTACTGTCTGGTACAGATGACGTCGTCGTGCTTCTTCGGCAGTCCCTCCGGAATCCCGGGGAAAGTGCTCGGGCAGTCGTAGGCAAAGTAGCGGTAGACTTTCTGCATGTGTCGCTCTTTTTGAAATGGCCGCAAACGAGAGCTGTACCCAGGTCTGGCCGTAGTCCGCCGACCGCTCAATCACCATAGCGGCTGGTCGGAACGACTTGAAAGTCATGATGAGATGCGTGAAGTGGAACTCGGCCTCCAGATCGAGCTAAACAGGGGGAGTGAAACGCTCGCTCGCGCGGCACGGAATCAGACCTGGACGGTGACATTCTGCACGCCATTCTCGGATTGCCACCAGTTCCGGTGCTTGTCCTCGATGTGGTTCGAGACGACGTTCTCGACCCTGCAACAATGATCACATTATACGTAGAGCCGATTCTGATGGTGAGAGAAGCCACCGACCGATGACTGTTCTTGTAGGGCTCCTGCGATGGACGCCACTCGTGGCGCGAATCGCAGTAGAAGCACTTGGTTGGCTCCTCAAGATGCGAGACGATGCCTGGTTAATGTTTGCACGGTGAAAGCGGCGCAGATCAACTACATACAGTATCTCTGTCGTTGGGCCTGTCCGCACGTCGAAGTAGCGTGCAGTTGACTCTCGCGCCCGATCAGCAAGTTTCCCGTGACCGGGTAGCAAGATCTGATAATTGCGCGGATATGGTGCATAATAGTGCACGACCGCAAAAGAACTACCGGCCCTGACAACGATCGTCGTCCGCCCGTGAACATGTCGGCGTGAAGGAGAAGAGCAGCAGGAAGAGCAGGGTTCGCATTCTTCCAATTCGAAGCGACGATGCCTGCACTTCTGGGTCTTTGAGTTTACCAAGTCAGGGGGAGTTGTTTTCGAAAATCGTATGTTGTGGAAGCGAAACACGGCCGCGCAATGGGGAGGAGAAGGCAGTCCAGTGGACAGAGGGCACATCGAAAGGCAGGGTCAGTTTGTTGTAGGTCGCGGCGGCGGCGGCAACGATCGGGCAATGGATCGAATGTGGGTGGTGTGGAGGAAGGGGGAAAGAAGGGCTGTGCTGCGGGTGCCGGCCGACCAGTGGCCATTAATCTGGACCAAGCGGCCCTCTACTCTTCTACGCGCGTCGATACGAGAAGCAGGAGAGAAACGAGGAGATGCGACACACACACACGCGCGCGGACCGAGGAGATGACAACGACGACGACGCGTCATCATCTTCGGCATTTTGAACAGGACGCGAGCAGCAACAACAGCACAGGGGGTGCGCATCATGCGCGTGCCATGCGATCGCGATCGACCCATCGCTATGGAGTTGCTGTACGTTTTCCTCCGTCACGAGCGAGAAGCGAGCAAGCGAGGAGACAGATTGTAAGGGACCAGGTGCGCAATAGCCGAAGAAGAAGAAGAGGAGGAGGAAGAAGACGCACGCGTGCGCGCACGCACGCACAGACAGTAGGTTCGATCGATCGCCTTGAGCTGATAGGTCTCATCCACTCCGTCTCCGTTCTGCCGATGGCAGCCCTCCTCCCCCCCTTGCCCTGCGGGAGGCGGCAATGTTGTCTGTTGACCAGACGACATAGGCGGGGGGGGGGGAGGGCAGAAGAAGAAGTGGGTCGTCGAGGTTCTAGAGACTAGCAGGGAAGGCAAATAAATGCTCCCCCCTCCGGCGACGAGTATTATCCCCTCTCTCTCTGATAGGGAGGGACGATCGATGAGAGGGAGAGGGAGAGAAGTGTTCCAATGTGATAGTGTGTGCGCCCCGTCTACGACGCCCCCTTCCCTCGCGCACGAGAAGGCAAGACAACCTTGGAACGTCGTCGCCGTCGTCCACTGGACTGTGCTGGTGTATGGTCAGACCGATCAATCGTCGGGGTGTTGTGACCTTCTGTCTCGTTCGCTCGCTCTCTATCCAACCAATGCAGACCGCAATCAGAGCGCGCGGGAAGTGGCGGCAAGGAAAGGATGGATGCAGGAGGGAAGGGAAGAGAGAGAGAGAGGGACAACACATCTGGCAAGTCTCCTGTCGTAGACCACGACGACGACGAATCGCTAGCACGCAGGAGCGGGGACGGAGGGCGAAGTAAGTAGTAGAGGAAAAAGAAGAAGAAGAAAAAGAGGGACGGAACGAGCGTGCGCAGCTGTGCGACATGAACGAAGAAGATGTTGTGAAGGCCCACCTCCCCTCTTCTCTGCTTCTTGCAATATCGCGTCGCCGCATCTCTTTGCTGGCTGTGGCTCCCCCTCCTCGTCCGCTCGTTGAAATTCATCGAGACGCCGTTGTACGGACGGCAGCAGTGTGATATAGACTGGCACGGAAGAAGTGAGAAAACAAAGACAAGATTGCGACTCATCAGTTCACATGCACCGAGTTGTTGCTGATAGGGAATAGCAACACTCCTTTCACTCCATATGAATACACTTATCGATCTAGTGATCGAGGTGAATTTCCCCCAAGTTGATAATGAACTGGGGGTAGAAGGCGCGATGCAGCGATAGACGCTTCACTCGACTTCTTCCGCTACACGCGTGGTGAATTTCCATAAACGGGTCCGGATCATTGCGAATGAAGAGCCAATTGGTGTCTGTGGCGCAGCCGTGCACCGAAAATCGGCCGTCCTCGTTCGATCTGGCAGAACTGCAAGATTGACCGCTACGTGGTGGTTTTTACGCACGACACCACCCGCGCAGCAATTCAAACGTCCGAGGCAGATGGAATCGGCAGAAAAGTTCACCCCATCTCGTCGTTCTTGTCGAGGATGCTGAGCGGCGGAGGCGAGTCCTCATCCCAGATGACCACCACCACACCGCTAGCGCGCGACGGATTCGAGCGGCACTCGAGTTTCCCTGAATTTGCAATAGACGAAACCCATAGTGGCACCTCCGCGTACCGATCACGTGCATGCACTTGGTGGTTGCATTGACGTGTGGAGTGGCGGACAGAAGAAGGCCGAAGAGCAGGATATGCAAGCGTCTCCTAATTGTACTATGTAGGAGTTGTGCTGCACGCATTGCGCCCAAACCGGAGCGCTTGGAAAGCGGATCGATCGTCCGCCGTCGATTCTACTAACCACAAAGCAGAGTGAGAAGAAGTACGTAGCACTGAAGCAAACAATCGTTTGCGATAAGAGCGGCGAGAGAAATATTCATATTTCAATCACGTGCATTGAAAGTCCACTATCGTTTCTTCGTTCCAGCGACATGCGACATGCCTCGACGCTACGGGACCATGGTCCAGCTCTAGAGAATCGGCCGTCACTCGCGCAATGGCGGCATGTCTTCCTCCAGCTTCTAGATCAGCTTTTCCGCTTTGGCTTTGACGAAGGGCGGTCGCTATTCGCTATCAATAATGTAATTGGCCTCCTTGTCGTAACTTTCTTCACAAGCACCGCCACATTCGACGTACCGACGATCGAAGCGAGCTTGCGGCTAGCATAGGATGACATTTTTATACGCCCTTCCTGACCGCCGATCTGGGATGGCCAGCATCGAATTGTCATTACTCCCTCATTCGGATCCTCGTTTCTGGTCTGCTAGGGCGCAAACACCGATTTCGACGCAAACCCCGTGTACATTTTGTTCGAGATCTGCTCTGGTGAGTAGCTGAGCATAGAATTGCACCGATGCATAATTTCCATTATAAAACAAATCATGCTTCTTCGCTCGTCCCCCGTGTTGTATCCTGTGCGCGAAAGTTCGCCTCCTTCCATCGACCGACCGACCGACACGAGTCAATCAATCAGATCGCATCGTCGCTGACTGTGAGGACAGAGGAGGAGGAGGAGGAAGAGTTTGGCGGGAGCGAGCGGATGCGTGCGCGCGCGCGAATCCCACGAACAAAGGAAGGGGGGGGGTCATTGGATCGGTTGGATGGCGAGCGAACGATGGATGGTATGGGAAATGTGGCAGCAGTTGTTGTCTCGCTCGGGCGGCGGGCAAAATTCAAAGTGTGCAAAAGAAGACATGTTACTCTGCAAAGAGCGTAAGCGCTTCATATGTATATGTCGATGATGTGGCGAGTTCTCGTAAAACTGGCAAGAAAGCGTGTGCGTGCAAGTCGTACCGGCTCGAATCACTCGTACTCGGGGATCTCGAGCCGATTGCCACGGCTCAAGGACGGCGCGAGGGTCGGAGGCGTCATTTTCGGCGGATCCAGAACCGCCACTCCGGCGTCGTGCCGAGTCGGGAAGAACTCTCGGAAGGCGGGCAGTCGCATCACATCCCTGCGACCGGCACAGTCGTGACGGATCTCAATGAACGGATCCGGTTCGTTGTTCAGAACGAGCCAGTTGAAGTCCGAGCCGCAGCCGAACAGCTCATAGTGACCGGTGGCGTTCGTGGTCGCCCAACTGTGCGTAGTGTTGGGTGCGTTCCCAAGAGGCCGGCCGCCCGTTTTACCCCATCAGATCGTCGGGGTCGATGTTGTCGAGCGGCGACGGCGCGTCCTTGTCAAAGGCGAGAATGATGGCGCCGGCCGCCTTGCTCGGGTCGATCTCGCACTCGACGCGCCCTGGGGAGGGGGGGGGGGCTTTTCTTTGTCGTCACACAATTTTCAGCTATTACCCGTTACATGCACGCATCGTGCGGTTGCATGAACCGTAGAAGTGAGGAGAATGCTGAAGAGGAGAATTAGTCGCAGCAGCATCTGCAATCCGATGGCCAACGTTTGCCAATGGCAGTATCAACGCGTGCGCAGGGGGCAAAGAGTTAGGACGAGAGAGAGAGAGACTCGATCACGGGACCCGGGCGGGCCGAGATACCCCATCAACAGCTGCTGCTACCCGGTCGCAACCGATCGATCGAGCTGCAGATCTCAATCAACGCCCGCAGGAGAAGAAGAGTGAAATTAGCAACGCGTCGAACATGTCGGAGACAAATATTTGGAGGAATTTCATTACTATCATTGAGGATGATATGACGCAGCATGATTTTCCTGATTTTTATGCAACGTCCCACGAGTATGTATTTTCGCAGCAGACTCGGGAGCTGCTCGTGGTGGCCTACTCCCCGTTTGGTGTAACCAAACGACGGCCAGTGTAAATCTCTTCTAGAAGCAAGCTCGGTTTCAATGGATCGATGAGAACGAACGGATTAGACGGCGAGCAGATGCAAACAGAGATTGGGACGAACGAAGGCGACAACTGACTCGGCTCTCCGACGAGATTGATTGGTGATAGACGATGCGACCGGTGCGTTCGCGTGATAAATAGCACGACGGTGACGAGGTTGTGCAGAGTATTTGCAGATGATCGATTCGCTTGCACTCTGATCAACTATGCTCGGGTCGCTTCAGTTGTAGATTATCGGCTCGCGATTCCTAGAAGCATGCGTATCTCTGCACATTTTCTCCACTTCATCACGATGGACTCATTGCACTCTCGAGATGAGTCTAGGCGGGACGGTTCAATCTCACGTCAACCCGTTCGATCGACTGGAGTCTCGCAAGCGTCTCTTCTCACTGTTTTCCACCCCCTCGTTCGCAGACCATCGGCCATGCATCTCGTGCGCGTTCCTGCGGTTGTTTGTCTCTGCCCGTCGCTCGCTGTCCTGTATCCTGTTGCCTTCTCCTCCTCCTCCCCCTTACGACCCGCGCTCGCTTTGATCTTCCCTTCGCCTCTGTTCGATTCCTTCCTTTTGTACCTCTCATTCCTCGCCTGTTCTGATGAGCCGTCGTCTCTTTGCGAGCGGGGTTGCCGGAAGCAGACGCCCGGACTAGCAGCAAGCTCGCCCCCCTCCGCTCAGTCGTGTCCTCCCTGACCACCATCTGCCGCGGGCAGCAGCAGCAGCAGCAGGGCTGTCATTAGGCCGAGAGGGGGGAGAGGAGAGAGGAAGGCAAGACAGGGGCGACCCCACCACTTTTGGCGGGAAGCTGCGGGCAGGCGGCGGCGGCGGCCAACGACGACGACGACGACGGTCGTTGTGCGGCGAGTGAGCGCGCGCACACGCACGCATGCGTCGATCGAATGGGCGGCGACGGCGAGGAGGCGAAGCGATGCGGCGCAGAACCACCACCACTATCGCCCTTCAGACGGCGTACACGCGCCCCTTCACTCCCCCTCCCATCCACCCTCTTTCCCGCTTGCCGCGCACCGATCCACTCCTCCTGCTCGCTACCACTTTCTGGCAGACATCAACCGACGAGCAGCACGGGCTCGCTGGTTGTGCTGCTGCTCTTTTCTCAGCGTGTTGCCATCGATCTCATCGAATCCAGCGGCGGCGACGACTAGTTGTTGTGTTTATGCGATTTCCCTCTCGCGTTCCTTCTGCCCCACTCGTCCAGTCACACGATCCCCCTCGCGTCTGTTCCCGGCGAGGTGCTGATCGGGAGAGTGCGAAAGTGGGTGCGAAGAGTGGATGAAGAAGATGGTGATGGGTGTTGCGCAAGGGGGGCGTGCGAGTGTGTCGAGTGCCCTCTGCCCTCCCCCCCCCTCCCTTCTGCTACTACCACTCGCGCGACCAGATCGAGAGGGACTGGGGGAGGGGAGGAGAGAGATGAATGGCGTAGGTGGGGATCGACGCGCGACGAGGGCCTGTCACTCACTCATTGTCGAACGGACGGATGGGGAAGATCGCGGTGGCGGCGACGGAGGAGGAGGAGGAGTGACTGTCGTCCGATGACGGATGGCAGTAGGGTGGCGGCGAGCGCTAGGCGAACGGTCTCTCGACGAGACACTGGCGTTAGGGGCCGATGGCGAGTGCACATCCCTTGACGGCAGCACTAGCATGTCCGCCTCGGTCAATGGAACATCGCACTCGCGTCAAGATCGATGAGTCATATCTCTGCCGCTTGTGTCGATTTTCCTATGAGAAAATCTCGCCCCACACCCGGTTCCTTGTAAGCGACATGTCTGTGGCCAATCGCTCACTTCCGCCCGTTCCCAAAACTCTGTCCGCCTGATGGCGTATCGATTTTCAGTCTTCCGTGACCACCCGATAAGGGCAGCCATCACGGCGTGCGTGCTGCGTGCGGGCGGGCGCGTTGCGCAACTCCTCCTCCTTCTCTCTACCGTCGCCGCTGCTTGCCATTCTGCGCGCACGCACGCTTGACCTTCACGCATACACGCCGCAGCGCGCGCACGCATAGTGCATCTGATCCACCACATCCCTTTGATTAGCGTTCACCGCCGCCGCCTTCCTCCATCGTGACGAGATCCTCCGCCTCCTCCTAGTCGCACTTTTCAGGCAGCGCGTCAAATGCAACACCTCGAAACGGCGGGTAGTCATGCCGACGCGCAGCAGCAGCAGATCAGCCCGACGGGTACTCGCTCGTGCCTTACTTGCCATTGTAAGGCATCGAACATTATCTGACAGGCGGCTGGGTGCGACGGGTCGCGCAAGCGGCGGGCGACGTCTTCAACGCGGACCAGTTGGACAGGAGGAGCATGATGCTGTCCGCCTCGGTCGACGCCGACGACTCTGGACTCGGCGTGTCGACGAGCTTCGTGAACGCCAACGACCTGTCGCCGCCATTTGCACCGAAGGCGAGTGACCGCTTCTCGAGTAGCGACCATGCACACGACAGTAGTAGCATCATCTCGCATCAGGCGAAACACCGATCAAAGGGCTTTGCCACAAAACTGACCGCTCTCCAGATCCGTCGCACCTCGCTCTCTGCGGGCTCGTCGGTGGCATCCTCGTCGTTCGCCCGCCGTCATTTCCTCTCGCCCAGTGGACGGTCTCCGCACGCACTCCGAACCCCGACCGCAAAGTGGCCGCCATCATCGTCGTCGTCGTCCGGCAATCAGGGAACGACATCAGCAGCAGGAGCAGCGAGTTTCGTCCATCTCTCCACGTCCCCTTCACCGTTCAGGTTCACAGTTTGCGCACGCGCCTCGATAACAACGATGTCGAATTTCAGCGCTTTCCGCATGCGCCACCACGCCAGTCCTTCGCAGATGCGACTGTCGGGGCCAGAATCAAGTGCGGACGCTTTATTCTCCGCCTCACAGAACAATGACATTTAGGCGTCCGAATCTCGTCTGGTGGAGTCGTTGTCACGCCGCCGCCACCACCGCAGCCGCCGACTTTGCGGCCGATCAATCGGTGTCTGGTGCTGCCGGAAACGCCGAGTAAAATCGGCGATAGCGAAAGGGTTCGAGATGACGGAGACTCCTAATTCAAGCGCAAATTCTGTAGTTCCTCAACGACAACGACCCAATGGTTTCGGGCGCCGTCGGATTCTCGACACCTTGGAATCAATCTTCGAGCGTGCTCTTCGACTCGTTTTTCACCTCGTCGAATCATCACGAAAATGGAATGAGAAGTGTGGATGTCGATTTTGGAGGTCCCTTGGCCGCGATTCCGGAATGCGCGACTGGATCACTCGAAGCAAAGTAGTTTTCGCATTTTCCCGCAACGTGTATGGCTCGTTTCAAGCTACCAACACACCATTTCGCCGTCGACCTCGCTACGTCGTCTGCAGCGATTTGCGCACGGAAGTGTAGCCGTGAATCCGCCACCGCCAACCGCGGCTCCAAATCCTGAGACGATTCTCCTGTCGTTCCCATCAACGACGACGACAAGCTTTCCACCGTTGCAAAACGACGAAAACTTTATCAAGACAAGATCAACGCCGCCACCTCCGCCGCCACAGCGACTCAAACGGCGCATTGTGGCACGACCCCCAGGACCGGTATGACTCGGTCGTAGTGCGGTATTGCAAAGCATTTAGCTGTCATCAACCTGGTGGAACGTCGTCAAGGGAACCAGTGCAGCGCAGTGCGAACTTACCGAAGCCGCTCATCTCTGGTATTCGTCATTGTCGAACGGAATAACTAGTCGTCTTCAGGAGAGCGCATTGGCTCGGAAAACCGCCAGCGGCACGAATTTTGCGCGGCAGAAAGGTCAAAAATATGGGCTCGAAGGACGACGCCGCCGCCGCCGCAAGCAGCAGACCCTTGGCCACATCGACGCCGCTCTTGTCAGGTATCTCGTTGTCTTGTTCTTAAGAGGAGAATGCAACTAGAACCGGTCCGTCGCCTGCGAGGAATCAACACGTCTGGACCATCGGTTTCGCCGATCTTGCCGGTTTCGCGGGTGCCGAACTTCGCTCGAAGATGACGGCGGAACTCCCCCCGTCGAGAGTTTCGCAAGACGCGCAGAGGCAGTGTGCAATACGAAGGAAGAAGACACATCCGGCGCCAGTATCTTTTCTCATCGCAGATAATAATATTCCTCCTCCTCCCTCTCTTGCAGCAGCCAGTGCGGTTTCAGGCGACATTAAAATTTTGCAGAATTCACGCAAAACTGTAATTACATGCGATGAGATACGCGCGTTGTGATGTCTCCTATGTTTTCACCCGAAAATCCCCACATTTCGACAAGCAAAGACAGCTGCCGCATCTCACATTTCCATCACCGCCTTCATGAGTCGTCATCTCATAAATCCGCGCTCACTCTCTGGCTTCGTACTGCGGCAACGTTTTGGGGAAGACGGCTCTGAAGACGCGCTGACTCTTCTCGGGGGTTTCCAGCGATCCCGTCGCGCGGAAGTCGCACCCCTCTCTAGCCAGTGCTTGCACAATTCCCGTAATTGCGCGCACGTCGTCCTTGCCGCTATGCACCCGACCGTCGTGCTCCACCTTTAGCTCTCGGAGTAGATCGCGAAGTCCGCGCGCGAACCAGCCACGATGCGCCGAGAACGCCTTCTTGACGTTGCACCATCGCGAAAAGTGACTGAAACGAGTAGTCGGAGTTGACTCAAGCCGCATTGGAGGAGGAACCTCGGGATTACAAGCTGCTTGAATTGAGCCTCTCTGGGAAGCTGAAGTTGCAGATCCCAGTCGCCGCACGTCACGAAGAGGAAAGGCTAACGATTTTCGTTCAAGTTTCGCATCGAAATGCAAAACCTGTTCCTTCAATCCCGTCTCCTCGAGCCACACGTCAAAGTTGTGCAGAACGTCGGGTAGCGTCGGAGCCTGGTCGACGGTTTCCTAACGTGTTCTGAAAGATGTAGATGCCAACAAGTGCATACCTGAATAATTCCTGTCAATCGCGTGCAAAATTCGGTCAACTGCGGGCGAACCACGGGTCGGACGTACGAGTGGAAATTCGCCTCGACTTGCCAGGATGTCGTCGAGAGCGCAGCCACAGGGAACTCGATTATTTCCTGAATGTCTTCGAATAGCGAAGAAACGCGGACGAAACCGTACCTGACATGGCTGAATCGGCCCATCTTGCTCGCAAGTCGCTTCAAAGTCCAGCACCAGAAGGTGAGAAAACGACTCGTTTTGAGTGACCGGAGTCCGACCGTGCGTAGGACGCATTCCTGCTGACGAGGGGTGGATAAACCTTCGGCGATGAGGCGAGTCGAACGACTTCTGAGACATGGAATCTAGCTGATAAATATCGAATTCACCAAGGCTCTCGACTGACGAAACAGCCGAAACGACAGGAGAACGGCACTCCGTGACGTTCCGGCTTGCATGCGCGACTAAATGAGCTTAATTCAAGCACGAAAATCTTTAGCAACCGATATTTGGATGCCCATGCAACCACCAGAATCGAAGAGCCTCAAAGGAATCCGTAGAAATCTGTTTACTCGGTTTTCCACTGTCATAGTGCAACAACATTCGGAGGATCAGATCGCTTCGCGAAAATCCTGACGACCCGAAGCGCAAGTGAGCAGGACGGACATTCAAAAATGGCCGAATCGACGAGACATGAGCTGAGATGCGAGGCGGAAAGACACCACTCGTCGCCGCATCTAGAATAAAGTTGAAATTGCTTACAACGTGCACAATACCGGCAATCAACGAAAAAGTCGTCATCATCGTCGGTTTCAAACTCTTCGTTCTCCGCACACCATTCGACCGTTCGATCTACGACGGCTACCTAATGTATGCCCAGAAGTTACAGCGGCAACCATCAAGCGCTTACAGACTCACGGAGTCGTTGCTCCCTTAGCCAGTCGTCGTATTTGGCTCGAGA
>JACMII010000349.1:0-22731 GCA_014805405.1 Bunonema sp. RGD898
GGTTGTTCGATGCTGACTTTGCACGCACATTCTTGACGTCCTTGTCGCATTCTTCGTCCGGATCTCGTTTCTTGCGTGATGTCCATGGACTCGTGAAGAGCTCAAAAATCATCGTCGCATGAGCCGTGCAGCGATTTGCACGGTATGTCCTAATTCGATTTCCACCGTGTCATTTTAGCACAAATGCACGTCGTACGAACTGCCCTTTCCCGAACTCACACCACCAGGACTGCTGCTTCACCAAGCAGGTGCTGAACGAAGAATGCAGCGAAGCGTATCTTTGAACGAGGAAGTCGTGGTGTTTTCAAACTTTTCTGTGGTGCATTGTTTTGGAGATTCGAGTGTGTGTGTGTGTGCGACGGCTGTATGTGTGAGGTCATGCCGTCGACGACAGCTGCTTAGTTGTGTGCCGAGAGGTGCGGGTGCAGCAGAGGGAGGGGAGCAGCCGCAGCAGTATCTTCTTCTTTTTCTTACAGCGCAAGCAGACACCTGCCTTCGAGTCGTCCTCTTCTTCTTTCTCTTCCTCTCTAGTCAGTCTCAAACATCGTCGTCATCGGCGGCATGCCATCCGAGTGTCATCGGCCCCAATGATGATTTCTATCCTCCTCATTATCATCGTCCTAACCGGGACGCTGGTGGCATCGTTGCTACAGTGCCCGCCGCCCAGAGCAGATTGTCTGGCCGAGCGCGAATGCCAAGACTATGCGATCGTGCTGCGAGACGTCTGCGGTGCAAGCAGTGACGGTATTTCTGGGGAATGAGCGAGAGTGGAGATGAACGGCGAGCAGAGTGCACGGCACGGTCGCCGAGCGACTGCGTGGTGGCCATCCGATCGCTGCGCCAACATCTCGCCGACTCCTGCACATGTGCTTTGTCGTCTCCAACGTGCCGTTGGATATCGACCACCCTGGGAGCGGGCGCCTGTGAGGTCGAACCGCTCATTTTCCGTCATCATATGATGTGATGTACAATCGCACGCATGTGTTCAGCGATCTTTGGCAGCTGCCGCGGCACGTTTCCTCGTCCGAGTGGAAGTGGACGAGTCTGGCGCTGGTCGAGATAATCGCCGGCGTCGTCGAAAGGCGTTGGCACGCCGCAGTCCTGCCGTCACGTCGCAGGTGCAGCAATGGAAGGCGCAATTAGATCAAGGTGTGGTGCTCGTTAGACATGCACGTGCACATGTCTTGCAATCTTGATCTCACTCTCGCAGAATTGCGAGGTCTTCGTGACGTGGACGGCCGGTCGTGTCGAGAGGCGCTGCATGAGGTGTGTCTGCGGCATGCGGCCTGCAAACAGTTGTGGCAACTCTTCCATGGCCACTGCTCCGTGGACGCGGAGAATCAGTGCACCGCCACGCAACGGTGCTTCGATCGGGAGGGGGAGGGGACTGTGACACTATGGGAGAGTGCAGGGAGGTGTGCTGGCAGGCCTACGAGGGTCTCACCTGGACCGGACTCGGACGCTGCGTCTGTCACGACGACGACTCGGACTGCCACTGGATTCGACTGCACACCAACTACAACAAGTGCATCTGTATGCGACGCGTTTTCTGCCTCTGATTACAAAAACTTGCGTAGACGAAATGTCGTCGTCGTCGGCTACGGCGGCGTCGTCGCAGCGTCGACAGCCAACAGCTAGCAGCCCCCCGACGAGACGACTATTGTCGTCGCCGCCACCACCGCCGCCGACGACTCGTTCGCCGCAGATCCACGCTCCGATGAGGCTACCGACCGATCGACCAACAACCACTACCGCTTCTGCCACAACAAGAAGTGCACCGCTCCGCGAGTCGACTCAATGGAGAGGCGATAGCGCCCCGAGAAGAACAGCCCTGCCGACCGCACGGACAGCCGCCGCCACCGCTGCTGCTGCTGCTGTTGTTGTTGTGCCGCAAGTGCGAGACGATGATCGATTGCGGTATGCAACGATCGCAACGGTCGCTGCTGCGCCCGAGGGCACACCGCCCCGAGATGTGTGGAATCGTCGACCGACCGTGGAGGCGGATCGGGCACTGCCACTCCCGACTTTGGAGCATGCCCACGCCGAGACGGAGATCGCCGAGACGGCTCGACGACAGGACGATCGTCGCCAGGACGCTGTCGCGCAGAGGAAGTGGCCCTTCGAAGAGAGCTCGTACGCCGTGGAGACTGGTCGTCGCGATCCTTCACCTCCTCCCTTGGTGGTGACGCTTCCACCACCACCACCACCGCCACTTCCTCCGTCCACCTCCTCTCGTCATCTTCTGCTCGCCTTCAACGGTGGGTTTGCTCTTGTGTGTGTGTGGTGCGCAGCCATATTTTCCCCTTCCCCCTCTCCCGTCTCTGAATGGGCCCCTGCTGTGCTGCTCATTCGAGTGTCTCGCTCGCTCGCCTGCCTGCCTGCCTGCTTCCATCTCTGTTGGCACCTCTCTCTCATTTGGCGGCCATGAAAGTGGGCGCCCGCCGCCGCCGCCGCTGCTGCCGCCGCCGCCGGGGAAAGAAGGCGTGGCTAGTGCGCCTGCTTCTGCTGCCTCCCGCTCCCCATCTCCGATTCCCCCGCTCCTCTCCAGACTCGCTCGCCCGCAGTGTCAGTGTCGTGGAGACTCTAGTGCTCCACGGCGGTGGCCATGTGATCCGTTTTCCATCTCTTCTTCGATGCTACTCGGCCAACAACGGCGGCGGCGGCTCGGTCTGCTGCTTCTGTTTCATCTGGCCTCGCTCGTTCTCCCCGCAGTAGCGGCGGCGACAGCAGCAGCAGCAGCAGCACAAGGTAGCCACATCCGAGTAGACGAGTAGCAGTGCAAGTGCACTCCACTGACCACCACCACCACTACCGCCGCCGTCCACCACAACGACTAACTCGATTAGGCAACTTGCTCTGCAGAGTCGTCGTGCGCGAGTGCGGTGGCGTCGTGCTCCGCGTCGGACGACTGCTCGCGGCATCTGCACGACATCACGGCCGCATGTTCGCCCGAATCCTGTCAGCGACGCGTCTGCGCCGAGGTCGTCTCAATTTCGCGCACTCCCTCCCGCTTCCCCTCCTCCCCCATAAATTGCTAATGAGAGCAAGTGGTAGGCCGTGCAACGGATGTGGCGATGGGCGCCCCGACGACTGCTCGACTCGCTGCTCTTCTGCCGCTGCATCGCCGAGCAACGGCACGGCCAGGAGGAGGGAGACGACGACGACCTGCGACAGCAGCAGCAGCAACGTCAATGCAAACTCGATCAAGTGAGCGAGAGCAGTGGCGCTCCTTTCTTTGACAAGACGAGAAAGGGAGGGGGGGGCGAGCGAGAAGGAGAATGCGGCGACGCGCGAGGGAGGCGAGTGCACGCGCCTTCCGGGATTAGCATCCTTCCTTCCTCCTTCTCCTCCTGCTCCCCCCCCCTTCCTGTCATCCTGTTTCTCATCTGCCGCCGTGCTGCGACACTAGAAGACGAGACGCATAGGGAATGCGTATGCTCGCTCCCCTCTTTCTCCCGAATGATGTCTCCCCCGAGGGACCTCCCCCCACCTCCTCTTTCTTCTTCTTCTCCTCCTTCGTCCCTTCTTCGCCTGGGCGCCCACACACAGAGACTGGACGGACGCTCTAGCTCTCTCTCCCCTCCGGCAGTAGCTACGACCGCAGCGGAGCACCTCTTCTTTGCAGCAGTCTCAGTCGAAGGGGCGATGCCCATCCAAGCATACACACTCGTCTCTCCCTCCTTCTTCTCCTTCTCCCTCTCTCTCTCTCACTTCCTTCTCGTTCTAATCCCCACCGCAGAGAGGGAGGGATGGAAGTGCGCGCACCGACTGAAAGGGAGAGAGAGAGAAAGAAGACAACAACAACAAGGCGAGAGGAACGCGCATGCAGGCCACCCTCTTCCCGGCCTGTCTGCGTCAGGACGACAATGGAGACGCGACGGGGCAGGACAACGGCCAGGAACAGACATCGCTGCCGCCGCCACTCTGCACGGATCTGGTGAGCGCCTGCGACCGGACGCCCGACTGCAAGTACGTCGCTGACTGATGTGCTGCTTATGATAATCCGCGCGCGCGCACGAACAGACGTCGACGTTGGGACGTGTGGGGCGAGTGCGGCGTGCGGGATGAGCAGTGCGTCGCCAGAAGGCCGTCCGTCTGCAGAAGGGTGCTGCTCGCTGCGAGGGGATCGTCCATCGACGAGCGCTGTCACTGCCCCAGTGGCGATCACTACTGCATCAGGTTGGCTGACGGGCGCCGCCCCTGAAGGAGGAGGAGGAGGAGAGCGTCGTTGAGTGCAGGATACAGCAGCACATGCCCCTCTACAATCCGTGCGTCGAGAAGATCTTCCTCCTCGACGAGGCGGCTGCGAGGCGTGTGACAACTACGCACATCACCACCACCATCACGACGACCACCGCGGCGGCGGCGACTGCAGTGCCGTCGGCCGAGGAGCAGGTCCAGATGGAGACCACGACGACAGGGAAGCCGCCGCCGTCGCCTTCGCCGCCGACGGCGACGGTGATCACGACCAGACGGAAGCCGAGCACCACTACGACCACGACGCCCGAGCCGACGACCACCGAGATGAGCACGACGCTGGAGCCGACGAGGATCACGACAAGGTCGAGAAAGCGGCCGCCACAGCATGCGGCGGGAGGGTCCAAAGAGGAGGAGATGTCCGCCACCACCGCCGTCGGAGACAGCACCAGCACATCAACCACAATCGCGCCCTTCAATCTGGATGAGCGGAGGACGGAGAAGGACGGCGACGAGTCGGTGGCGCTCATGAAGACCAAGCCCCCATCATCCGGCACCACTCGGATTGCGCTTGGCTCCCCTTCGTTCGAGCTGGCGACAACAAGCGCAGAGCCATCGACGACATCCGGGTCGACAGAACCGCCGCCCACGGACGAGTACGGGTCCACGATTCCGCCGCTCACCACGACGCCCAAACCGACGCCACCGCCCGGTCGGTCAGACTTGATGATTGCGACCGCAGTGGTCCAGTTGAAAGTGGCATTCGTTACTCTGCCCTTTAGTTGGCTGCAACGTGAAGGACTCGAACGGCGTGTCGCTCTTCTTTCCGCTCAACTCGACGTTCCGTTCGTTCCGCGACTGGAGTGGACGCTGCTCGGCGTGGTGCCAATGCGAATCCGTGGAGGAGGTGCACTGTCATCCGTTGACCTGCCACCGACCGGCCACCTGTATCGCCACGAACACGTTGCTCGAGTTCGGCGAACGGATCTACGTCAGCGGACGGGGCACATGCCAATGCCTCGGCGCAAATCTGCCACTTCCGCCGGTCGAGAACGGAGAGCACACCGCCGATGCGAGCGGCGAAGCGTCGAGGAGACGGCGACGACGCAGAAAGTCCCAAAGACGACGACGAAGCAGTGGCGGCGATGACGATACAGCGGCGGCGCACGGCTCGTTCGTGTGCGACTCGGCTGCGGACTTTGAGCTTCTCGATCCGGGTCTCTACGTGCAGCTGGGCTTCTGGCCCGCCGACGTCAGTCTCCTGCAACGCGAAGTGCCCGAAGCGGTGCTCACGAGCGCCGGCGCAGTGAGCGGGCCGCAACGCGTGCATCAGGACATCGCCGCGCTGCTGCAACACCAACTCGAGCGGCTGCTGCCCGCCGGAACGCACTGTCGACTGGTTCTGATGGAGGACGAGCCCGTGCTCGGGGCGGCGGTCGATCCGGCAGCGGATCCGTCGGTACCTCTGCTGGGCGCGAACATTCTACTCGAGGTCGAGTGGTACGGACTGGACGCACGGCTGAATCACACCGAGGCCGGATGGTACGCCGGCGCCGCTGCCAAGGTTCGGTGGTCTGCGCTCTCGTTTCACTAGACGCAGTGCCGTTGCTTCAGCCCTGTTCGCGGTCCGTCTGGCGACTGGTCGAGCGACTGGTGCAGGGCGAGCCGATTCGCTACCAACTCTTGCTCTCGTCCATTCGACAGGTATGCGTCTGTCTCTTCTGCTTATTCGCCCACTTCTTCCTGCAATCTCACTCTCTCCTAAATTAGGCTCGTTTTGTGGACACGGCCGCGTCGCCACCGCCAAACTCGTCTTTGCCATTGTCGGTTCCACCTTCAACCCTTCTCCTCCTCCTCCTGACACTGGTGCAGCTTCCGAAACAACTGTGGTGATGACGGCAGACGGGACGACAGATGCAAGAGACGCACACATCTCTCTCACGCACACATAATATCCTAGAGCATGAAATGGAAGATCTCTCTTTCTGGAATGGCGGTAGCCGCAGCAGCGTCAGTTTACTGCAGAGTCTGCAAAGGTATAAGTGTCACTTTCTCGCGCGCGCGAAGTGGTGTCACGTTCTCAGCTCGTCTCGGAGAAGTCGATGGAGCGGAAGA
The DNA here is from genome assembly GCA_014805405.1 of Bunonema sp. RGD898. NCBI lineage: Eukaryota > Metazoa > Nematoda > Chromadorea > Rhabditida > Bunonematidae > Bunonema > Bunonema sp. RGD898. Next base: position 6,313 of record JACMII010000349.1, read on the forward strand.
AGTAGCGGTGCATCCCCCTTCCTTCATGTACTACTCTAGAAGAGGCGCGGTGGATGCGCGCACTGTGTGTCAAGTTGCTGTCCCGCAATTGGCCACCAGCAGCGAGCGGAGTGCGGCGTCTGGGGAGAGGCCATTGCCACTTCTGCTTCTAGCGGACGAGGCGGTCTCTCTCTCATTCTCCACACAAGCAGCCGGTCAGTTTTGCCATTCAGAGAATCTCCGCTCTTCAGTGGACATCTCCTCCTCGTCCCTCTCCTCATCGTCGTCGCCGTCGTCGTCATCGTCCTTTATCCGACACTTCCAACTTCGTCTCCTCCTCCTCCACTTCTTCATCTTCTTCTCCCTCTTCGACTGCTACTTTCCTGCCCGACCATTGCTCCTGCCCCTTCCCCATCCCACACACGCACATAGACATCATTGGTCGTGTCGGAAGGGGAGACGCCCGTCATGCTTCTGCCTCTTCTCCTGCTGCTTCTCCTTCTGGACACGGTGGCTAACGGTGTGCCGGCAAACGACGAACTGGTGCCGGCACTGCAACTGCTACATCGCTTTTCGTCCAATCAGAATCATTTCGAAGACAAGGTGATCCGTTCGATGTGATGACGATACACCACCATGGCGAAAACGATCAAGGTGGTCGAGAGTGTCGCTATTCCGTCGGAGCTGCAGTGCACGCCAAGGAGGAGGAGGATAGGCAAACGGACGAGTTCGAACGAAGATGTGAGGGAAGAGGAGGAGGAAGAGGACGAGGATGGCGCCGGTGCTGTCGGTCAGTGGAGTCTGGTGCAATACGAGGGAGTGGCTTACGATGAGCCGGTAATGCTGCTCGCAAAGGTACTCTCCGTCTCGCCATTACTTCCGTAAGATAAACGCTCGGCAATGCGATACAGTTGAACATGGCATCATGCGGTGAAGCGTGTCGAGCTCGCCGCGAACCGACCGCCGACGCACCGGCGCCGGACCAGTTTCCTTGCGGAGGTTTCTCGTTCGCGGATGGAGACGCACCGCTCTGCACGTTCGTCTCAAATGTCTCTCTCTCTCTCGTTCCTATTGTTCCGCGTCGTCGTCAATCGATGAATCTCGTAGACGAGTCGAGTGGTTCGCAAATCGTCGTCGGTCGTGTTCGAGCGTCTCTGTCTTCGACTTCCAGCCCGATGTCGTCGATCGGCGTACGTGTTCCGCGGCATGCGTGGCACGCGACCCGATCACGAGAGCGGGAAGATGATCGCCGATCTGAGTCGAGAGCAGTGCATGGAGAGGTGCCTCGCCACCGACTGTTCCTCCTACATCTACGAGCGAAAACAGAGGCATGTCGATCGGGGCGCGCGCACGTCGCTTTCACGCCACTGACCATCATCATCATTCTTGCAGATCGTGTCAGCTGATTGCGGCCGGTCTGCCGTCCACGACCGCCTGGAAGACGATGTCGTCCACGGACTCGTCGTCGTCGTCGATGGACGACGTCGAGTGGGGTGCGTCGAGTTGTGCGGACGCCTGGTCGCGATGCGCCGGCCGTCAGGTTCAGTTCTCGCTGACCAGACGACGACGCGTCACGTCGGTCGCGCTCTCGGTCGGCTACCGATCGGTCCGCTCATGCATGCAGGCACGCATCTCTCGCCTAGAATGAGAGGAGAGCGTCGAAGCGCGGCCCCAACTCTAGAGTTGCATCGAGTCGGACGTGCTGCACTGTCGCGCCTTCCTGTTCGACATCTCGAGCGGACGCTGCTTCGTCTCGGACCGGGGCACGCTGCCGCCGCCGCCCTCCTTCTCGCTGGCGCCGGACGCGAACGTGGAGGACGTCCGCGGCATTCGGGACGCGGCACTGCTCGATCTCTACGAGCCGATGTGTCTGGACGACGGGCTGGAGCTGCCCTGTCAGGCTGCGCACGCCTGGGAGCGGACGGTGGCCGCGAAGGCCGTGCACTCGGTGGTGCTGCAAGTGGTGGGCGGCACGCCGGCCGAGCGATGCGCTGGCCTCTGTCTCGCCCGCTCCGACTGTCGAGCCGTGAACCACGAGCCGCGACGGGCGCTCTGCATCCTGTTCCGCTACTCGGACGACCCCGTGCAGTTGGTCGAGGACGTGCAGAGCGACTACTTCGAGGTGCCCTGCAAACGGGAGCAGTCGTCGAGCAACCACCACTCGTCGTCGACGTCCGCCGCTCCTCTCTTCTGGTTGCTGGACACACGCCGAGCGCCGCTCACCGAACTCATCCTTCAAGTGCACCTCGACGTGGACAACGCCACGGCCTGTGCGAATCTCTGTCGGCTGAATGCGACGTGTACGACACTCGCCCATTCGAGTACGCGCAAAGAGTGCGCCCTCTCGACGCAGACCATGCTCACGGACGCGGATCTGGATCGCTACTCGATCCCGATCGACGCGTTCGATCTCTTCTCCATTAGGGCGCCCAACACCGTTGGGCCTCCTTCTCCTCCTCCTCCCTCACCTCCTCAGCCTAATCAGACGTCGTCAAGCCATGCTGCACCGCCGTCGGCAGGCCAGGAAGGAGAGTCGCTCTCGGAATTGGATCGACTCCAGCAGAACATCTTCAACGAGACCGGACCGCACAGTCAGCTCGGTATTCCGTGCATCCCCATTCGTAGCCTCCTTTCAAGTCTAGTGTTCCCGCAAGAGGAGGTCGACGACATGGGGCGGCCTATCCTCTCGCCCTCACTCGTTCTGGTCACGCCGGACGAAGGACTGGAGGAGGGGTCGAACGAAGGAGCAAGCGGCGACGTTGACGAACGTGAGAGCAAAGTAAAATCGATCGTCAGAGTCATTTGTCACAGTGATTCTGCTCGGCCGGCGCGAACCCGACTCCGGCGCCCTTCAGGTGATCACGTTTCCGCCGCTCGACAACTTCGGACGTCCCATCTCTCCCCCGTCGTCGTCGCCGTCGTCGTCGGAGCAGTCAATGTGGTCGGAGAAGTCGAATCCGTTCGCGACGCTCACCTCTCGGTCGACCTCTGCGGAAATATTCAGCCTGGAACGCACACGATCGACTTCCACATTCCCGACCACCGTCAAGGAAATGGCCACTAGCACGACGACGACAAGAACGACAACAACCGCGACCACCACAAGCAGAAGTACCACAACGGCGACAGCAAGTGAGGAGACTCGAGGGAGCGCGCTGTCGCCAGACTTGACGAACGGCGACGGCAAGATCGAGACAACGAGTAGACTCCCCCATCAGCCGTATCACAACCATCGGTCTCACCATCATCATAATCATCATCAGCATCATCAGCAGCAGCATCAGCAGCAGCATCATAGCCATGGCAGTAGCAACAGTTCGAAACACGTGAGCCCCATCAGCAAACGACTCCTGGCAAGAGTGCGATGGCACGATCCCTCGCCATCGCATTCGGCACCGAACGCTTCCGGCGACGAGGCTCAACTCACGACGACGACGCCGACGCCGATTGACAATAACTGGATTCATCGTCAACCTGAGCCGTTCATTACGACGCCGCCACTGCCGCAAGGACTGACGCGCATCCACGAAGTGCTGAAGCCGCACCGGTCCGGATTCCCGAGACTCGACGCCGCCCGGCTGGTCATGGACGCGTACTGCACCGAGCACGCGATCAACGTCACGTTCCGAGCCGACAAGGTTGGGCGACGACGGCATTCATCGTGTCGTTATTATTACTATTATGAATGAACGAGTGGACGTTGAGTCGTACACGGGCGTGGTGTACGCCGCCGAGAGGTACGCGGCCTGTCACAGCGAGATCGTCGGCAGGTCGAGTTTCGCCTTCGTGGTGCCCACCAACGGGAACGCCAGCGCCACAAATCCGTGCGGCGTTCTCAAAGAGGTAGGGACAACGTCGTTGGAAGGAAGGGGAAGAAACGTTCGTTTGCTCGCGCAGGAGAACGGCCAACTCAGTGTTCTGCTCGTGATCTCGAACGACGGACTGCTGCCCGCGGACCTGACCACGCACGCGGACCTCTTCTTCCACGTCACCTGCGAGGCGGCCGACCTCGAGAGCGACGACGAAGTTCGACAGGCCTTCGTCGTCAAGTAGTCGTTTCTCTTAGCCGTGTCGTGTGTGTGCATGCGCCACCACTACAACCCGAGACTCGTTCAGGGGGCCGGCTGCGCGAGAGGTCGTCGCCCGGAGACGAGCGAGACTGCGGCACGCCACGCTCTCGGTGCTGCGAGACGGGAAGACCACGGAGAGCGCTCGGATCGGCGAACGCCTGACGCTACGAATCGCCGTTCCCCACACTCCGTTCGACCGACTGCGAGTGGTGGACTGTGTCGCGCACCGAGTGCACGCCGACACGGGCGAGCGATCGCGTCCGATGCTGCTGCTCGATGAGGGGTACAGTCAGTCGGTCTAGACGAACAGTGATGACTGTTCCGGTCCCTTCCCCAGCGCTGGAGTATGCACTATTTCGGAATGGTGAACACTTGTTGGATCCCCTTCAAGGAGCGGCTCCATCCTTTGCGATAGCATGCGTCTTTATATGAACAAGCGCTTGAAAATGTATCGTTTGCATTCGAAATACAGCAAAACGGTCGACTTAATTGACGAATACAACAAACCCCGATTCCGAAATAACGCAACCCCAGTGTCGGGATCCCCTCACTCGTTCTTTGAAATAACGTACCCCAAAATACAAGATTACCGTTTTCCAACGTTAAGGTGCCCTCGCGAGCCGACGCTTCTCGGTCCGATCACGCGGGCCGCCGACGGATGGGCGGCCGAAGCTGCGCTGACGGCGTTCCGACTGGACGGCTCCACGCATGTCGACATCGTCTGCCGACTACACGTCTGTCGGGACGTCTGCCTCACGCGACAGACCAATTGCACCGAGACGAGGAGGCGCAGACAGTACACCGACGTCGATGCCGGCGCCGACTGGCCGGCGCCCCAGACCGGCGAGGATCAGATTCTCGTGGACGGACGACTCGCCATTCGGGCGTCCGTTTCGTCCTCGGAAACGGCGATGGCGGCCGCGGCAGAAGAAGCAGATGCTACACAGACTACAACGCCGACAACAAAGGAGGGAGCGGTGCATCGAGCGTCACAAAACACGCTGCCTTGGTTCGGCGTGGGTGGCGGCGGCGTCGTGGGCGGTGACCAACAGCTGATCACATGGACGGTGGACTGGAGGTGGCTGCTCGCCGCCGGCACGTCCTGCATCTTCCTCGTTCTTCTCCTGGTTGCACTTCATCAGCTACTTGCTCGATGTCTTCTCTCGCGCTACCATCGCCATCATCACCATCGGCCCATTGGCACGAGCGCGAGCAGTGTTACCAGCACGGACGGAAGAACCAGCACACCTCTGCAGTGAGACGGACCGGCATAATTTTACCCCCAGGTGATTGTTGCTTTGATCCTCCTTCTCCCCCATTCGGCTGCGGCTCTTGCTCATCGCAACATAGTAATAATAAAGATGACTGGTGCACCTAGTGGAGGGAAAAGGTGTTGTTGGCGTGAGAGTAGTCTGAATTGAGTTCCGTAGGAGGATCGCACTCAGCGCATGAGGGACGCCGGTCGGCGAGATATCCGAACGCCCCACGCCGACCTGCGAGACGTGTAATGCCCGCTCGGCTCCCGGGTGTCCACGAGGGAGCTCCCGATCGTGGCCTAGGTCGACCGTGGCGGAGACCGTTTTCTCTTGGCCCGCCTCCGTCTCGTCTTGTTGGACGGACGGCCTGCTAGGCCGCGCAAGGACCTTGCTCAGACCTTCCCGGGACGAGAGACCGAAGCCACGCGGGCCTGTGCGTCTGTCCCACGCCTCCCTTCACGCCAACGCGGCGGCGCGCCGGGCGCGGAGCCGACCATATCGCAGACGCGAACCTGGGCTTGGACGCGGTGTGGGTCCAGCGAGAGAGCGCGCGACGCGGGGAGACGGCAGGCGACACGACTCGCACGCTCTTTGGAGAGCGGTCCGGGAACGATCGCACCCTCGTCCGCTGGCGTGCACTTTATGTGTTGTGCTACTGATTATGAGTGCGGTGGTGGTGGTAATACGGATGTAGTGTGTGTGTGTGCGTGTGTGTGTACAAGAACATTAGGAAGAGAGTGTGTGTGCATAGTTGCCAAGTGTGTGTGTGTGTGTGTATGGACCCGTGTCGTTGTGCGTGCAGATGCAGCGAGAGAAGACTGCTCTCTAGACTGTGGCTGTGCGGCTATCCGTTGGACGGTTATCATGCTGCGTGTATGGTAATTCTGTCCGATCATCCTCCTCAACGTGTGCTGTTGTCTGATGGGTGGGGGAGGGCGGTACCCGTGCGAGTGTATGTCTGTTTCTCCGTCTAACATGTGTGCGGCGCTCGTTTCGCTCGCTGTCTATTGTTGCTTGCAATCATCACACCGTCATCATCGTCGTCGTCGTCGCCGTCATCACAGAGAATCAAGGCCATGGCCAGAAGGGTTTCGAGATGAGTGACGGTCGGTGTTGTCGGAGCCCGTTCACGTCCTCGTCCGCCAGCGGCTCGTCGCGATGACGGCGCAGATGACGCAAGCGATGGTTCTGCAAGAAGTCTCGTCGTGAATCGCGCGCCTCCTCGGAGGAGAACAACCTTTCGGTGATGTTGCGTCTGCAGAATGGCCTTGCCCGTCAGGAATGTGTCGTTCTCGTCCGCGAACGCGAAGGGAGCCGCATCGCCGGAGGAGACGAGTAGGGCGAAGGCGACGAGCGCGAGCAGAAGCGGCAACGTGGGCGCGCTGCGAACAAGGAAAGCGGTCATTCTCTCACTCACTCACTTTCGCCCTCACTTGCGCAATCGGGTCAGCACACACCGCGCACATCAGCTGATGCGCAGCGAGGAAATCTTCCCCTTCAAATTCCGGCCTTTCTCTCCCCCTTTTGTCCCACTTTCCCCTCCTTCTTCACGTCACTTCCCGGAGGGGAGACAAACAAGGCGGCCGAAAGGAAGGAAGGAAGGATGAAAGAAAGGAAAGCAACTCACAGTGCGAACGGCTTCATTAGAGTCGGTCAGTTCTTTGTCCTCTTCTTCTTCTTTTCCGTGGTCCTTTATTATCAGCGGTCGAGCGCGGGCACGGAGAGCAGTCGGCTAGTAGGGCAGCGAGGGGAGACACTTCCTGAAAGGGGATTGCCGTCAATCAGCCGACCAGTCAGTCGAGACGGTCTACTAGCGGTCTACGGGAGGGGGGGGGGCGTCGAACTAGGACACACTCGTCTGGCTGGTTGACATTGGGACCGAAACGAGTTACCACTTCTCCCTCTTATCGGTGATCAGTATTCTCCGATCAGCTACTACCGTACACACAGGGGGAACAAGCGTCGGAAGAGGGCGGGGGGAGAGGAGTGCTCTTCTCGAAAGTCTCCTCCCTCTCGGGAAGTGTGCGGCGGCGCCACCGCTGCGAGTGAGTGCGCGCAAGAAGAGGAAGAAGCGCGGTGCGCAAAGGTGTACGCCTCCGGCAAGAGGAGAGGAGGAAGCGCGCCCCGCCTCTCGCTCGCCAGCGCCAGCTCTGGCGGTCTGCGTCTCCTCGGTCGTCGCGATCTCTCCGTCTCTCTCGATTGCGTAACCGGCCAGCTGCGCGGGTGCGGCGCGCTCTGCCCACACACACTCTGCTGGCGACGGCAGCGGCGGCGGCGGCGACGGCGGCGACAACAACAAGAAGGAGAGGAAGAACCGACTGGAAGTCGTCGAGCAGTGCACAGTCCACCCCCCGGAACGCAGACTCGAGAGAGGGGGAGGGGAAGCTACCAGTCTGCTGGCTGGTTGGCTGGCTGACTGACTGACTGACTGACTGACTGTCTACTCGGCCACTGTCCAGCAGCAGCGGACGGACGGAGATGTGCACTGTAGCGAGCGCATCTGGGACGAGCCGACCTTGACAAGTGCAGTGTCTAGACAGAGATGATGGACACTTGCTAACACACATTCGCGCAACCAGAAAGAAGCGAGCGACGCGAGAGCCTGTTAGCAGCGGCGACGCCGACGACGGTGAGATTTGCAACGCGTTACGTCTCTCGCTCTCTTTCTTCTCGCTCGCTTCTCTCTCGACGACAAGACGCATTGCGCAGTGATGGCAGCAGCAGCAGCAGAAGCACTCTCGATGATGGCACACACATACACTGATGCGAGACGAGCGGAGGAGACAACGAGAGAGTGAGAGACGCCAAAAAACCCGTTGTCTCTCTCTCTCGCCCTGCCGGCGTGATGCCGCTGCTTGCCAGAAGCAATGCCGTGTTTCACTTTGCGCGCAACTGACAGCAAGGCGAGAGAAGCACAAAGACACTGTGTATTGGCGGCCCGCCCGCGCAAAAGAAGAGCTGTCGGAGTGGGAGAGACGGGGGGAGATCGTCGGGACAGCGGCCAAGAGGGGAAGGGAAGGCGAGCAGCAGCAGCAGCAGCAGCTGAAGAAGAAGAAGAAGAAGACAGAGAGCACCAGGACCGGAACTCGCCGCGAGCACACACAGACAGTCTGTCTCTCTCTCCTCTGGGTCCTTTTCCCGGGGGAGACCAAACACAGTGCTGCTGCTGCTGCTGCTTTGTCCCCCTCCCCCACCCTCCCTGCTGCTCATCTCCGAGCACTCTCTGGAAGGGGGAGGGCGAGAGGGAGAAAGACCATCACTCTCCGGCTGGACCCGTTCAGACCGGGAGTGAACACCCCCCAAAAATCGACTGCCCCTCCTCGCCTCCCCCCCCCTCCTTCCGCCCACGAATGACGACACGAATCTACCGTCGTCTCAAGCAGTGAATGTTCTCGATCGAAGGAGAGGGAGAGAAGTGAGTGAGAGAAGTGACGGCACTACGTCACACAGCCCTTGAAGAGGTGAGGTCGCGTCACACACCAATTTCGGCAGTCCGCCACCTCAACACAGCCAGGCTGAAGAGCGGCGCAAACTTACCCGACCGACTGGGCGGCAGGAAACACGGAAGGACCGAATTTCCTCCTACTCCACCCCCTCACATGCATCTGCTGCTGCTGCTGCTTCCGCGCCGCCTGGACCGAAGCTCGATAGCGCAAGAAACAAGAGACAAGCGCGCGTCCCCGTTTCGAGCGCGAGAGCACGTCATTCGTCGTGGGAGAAGGAGCGAAACAAACAAGCATGCACACGCACAGGCCTAACCGGGTCAATTCGGCCATGCTTCTCCCAGAAGCAGCAGCAACATCATCAATAACAACAGCAACTCGGCGTGTTTGTCAAGCTCGTGTGCGATGACGACTGCCTCTCGGAGGTCGTGCATTCAGACGACGACGACCGACAGTGCCGTCAAATGACGGAAGGCGGGAAAGCGCCAACACGGACGACGACACATCACCGCACATCGCAAGGGAAGACGAAAAAGAGCCAACGTCACGAGCCTGAAGAGATGACACCAAATTCATGTTCTGCTCGACTTGTTTCCGTGAATTCGTGTGCACGTACGCGCGCGAACATGCAAACCATTCGCTCGTTCACACTTCACTGGACACGGTGCCAAACTCTCCTTCTCACGTACCTCTCTCACTGTTTTGAATTTCAATGGACCAGGTGGATGCGCGCAACTTGGTGAATGAGTGTCTTCTGTCGATCGGTCGGTCGGTCGGTTGGTTATGTCTCCTCCTCCTCCTCCTCCGCTCTGAACCGAATACTCGAACTTCTACCTCCTCTTTCTGTCCTCTGGCGTTCGGGTGGCTAATGATTGATGGTGTGTGATCGGTGGGAGTGAATGTGCTGCTGAAGTTCATGTCGTGTCGGGCGGTAGCAGAGTAGACGACACCTAGCTGTGACTGTGTTCCTCATTCACATGATCTCTGCTGGATTATATTCTGTGCCGATCATTTCATCGTAACGAAGCGTACAAACGGAGCGGCGCAGTGTGCGTGCGACGAGGCAGACTCGACATGTGTGTGAATTTCGCGACGGTCAGTCTGAAATCGGACGAGTTGTTAGGGGGCTGGCGCTGCTCCGGCCCCGGCCCCGGCTCCCGCGCCGCCTCCGCCAGCGTTATTCGGCGCAAATGGCGCCTGAGGATCGGCGGCGGCGGCGGCAGCGGCGGCGGCGGCCGCTGCTGCGGCGGCTGCTGCTGCTCCGGACGAAGAGGGCGTCGACGAGAGGAAGGTCATGCCGCCGGCGGTGGGCGACGGCTCGTTGGCTCCGCTCACGCCTCCTCGGTCAAAGTTGCGCATGATGTCGGTGACGAGTTGCGGGTAGCCCTTCACCAGCGACTCCCAGGCCGCCGATGTCGTGACACGCTACAATCGCAATGCGCATGATGAGGCGACGACGACGATGTTGTTGTCGTCTCACCTTGGGATGGAGCGAGATGAAGTGGAGAGCTGAGCGTCGCAATCGGTCCGCCGAGTAGAGATCGCCGAGCAGCAGAAGGTCGCAGGCGTTCTCGGCCGACAACTGTCCCAGCAACTGTCGTTCGCACGCGGTCTTCAGCTCCTCCAGTCTGAGAGATGGAGCAACCCGCGTCCGTCATCTCGCTCTCGCTCTCACCCGTATTTGTCGGCCGCAATCAGCAGATCTCTCGTCATGACGGGGTCCAGTTGGGCCGAGCATCGTCCCGAGTAGACGTACGTTAGCAACTCGCTCATCACGTCGAACGTCGTGTCCACGATCTCGACCGAACCCTGTGACGTCGGTGTTTGATCGTCGCCATTGCGTGCGCTTTGTGCTGTACCGTCTTCGCCTCCTGTGTGTCGGTGTGCGTCAGCATGGCCGCAAACACGGGCGATCTGCAATTGTCTCCCTTCGTCCGTCCGCCCACCCCGATCGTTCTCCTCCTCCTCCTCTTATCGCCGAGCAGCAGGAACAAAGGGAGGGACAGACAGACACAGACAAGCAGACAGATGCGCATTCCAATACAATCATAATAATAATGAAGCACCTGGCGGCAAGGACGCAGCGATGGACGCGCAGTTCGCGAACCGTCGGCGAGTCGCGTTGCTGGCATCGGATGGCGAAGTCGGTCAGCAGATCGGCTCGCAACAGACGTTCATAGTCGTCAGCTAGCAGATCGCCGGCGGCACCGCCTGCCAACGCACCGGCCGCACTTGTGGCAGTACCCTGGAATCACCACGCCGTCATGCGGATTTCCCATTTCGAAGTGTGACGACGAAAACAACCAACCGCCATCATTTCGTCGCTCGTCGTCGTGATCGTCTCGACGGCCACCTCGATTTGGACGAACACCACGATCAAGTCCTGCAAACGCGTCACCATCAGCTCTCGCCGTTCTTCATCATCATGCGCGCGCAAGATACCTTTGGCTGGATTTGCGGGAAGAGCACATCTCGTTTGATGTATGACACATAGTCGGAGTGCGACGGATTCGGATGAATTCGCATCTCGATCTCCTTGTTCTCGGCCGACCGCAATTGGAAGCGCGATTTGAAACCTGCCAATGGAGGGCTCTTATTTCCGCCAAGAAGGAAGACGAATCATACCGATCTTAGAGTTCTTCTGGCTGTTAGACATGACACGATTGAGGCAGAGAAAGACAAAGTCCTTGTTGTTCTCGCCGTTGCCCTGCATTACGTTCCACGGTGATAATTCTACGAAATAAATGTCCCGCACCTTGGGATAGATCTTGATCGACCAGGTCAGGGTTTCGTCGCCGCGCGGCAGATGCACAAAGTTCTCGAGATATTCTTGGAAGCAATGCGAGAAGTTCTTCACGGTCCAGTTGTGCGTCACCACCTGCGTTTCACGTGTGCGATCTCTTCCGTTCGAGGTATGCACGCCGCCTTACCTCGACCTTGATCTCGGTCTCGCTCGAGTTGGACATGTGCGAGGGTCCGGGCTGTGCGCCGGCGGCAGCCGATCCGTCGAGCGCCGCCGCAGCGCCCAGATCGCCCAATCCCATCGGGTCCATCGTCGACGTCCTCCGCCTCCTCAAATCGCAATTGTCTCTGCGCGTCTCGCTGCGTGCGTGACAAACCCGCTCTTACGAAAAGTCACGCGCTCACACACATGGGTTCGTCCCAGTGCTGACAAATCCCTTTCGAGATGGAGAGAAAGGGCGTGAAAGTGGGGCGAGGAAAATGCAGCCAGCCAGCACATATCACCATTATTTTTCTGGGACAGGCTGATGCAGCATACCGAGAAGCGCAGTCACAGACAGAGCAGAGGGACAGGGTCAGCGTACGTCGATAAATCAAAGACCAGTGCAATGATGGGCTAAGTCGAGAGGGAGAGAAAACCCGGAGACGCGCGCCGCGCTTGATGACGAGGAGCGGGGAGTGGTAGCGGCGCCGTAGTCTCATGCCGTCCGCCTCTGTTTCCTTCCCATCCGCGTGAGCACGAGTGAGCGCCGCCGCCGCCGCTCCTGCTGCTCCTGCTGCTGCGACGTAGTGTGCTGGTCGTTGTCACGGGCGCAGCCACCACCATTGCCGCCGCACCGCCAACGCGTCGCGGCTGCTCTGCTCTCCGCCGCCTCTGCCCATTCGATCAATACTCGCGAGGGAAGGAGGGGTGGGACCGCTCTCTGTGCTGTGTGCGCACACAGCACCCCCTCAAGTGCTACCGCTCTGTCTCTTTCCCTCAACTACCACATACATTCTACTATCCCCCTCCTCCTCCTCCACCTTCTCCTTCTACTCACCACCAAACAACGGCACTAATGACGGCGGAAAAGAGAAGAGCGCACACGCTGCGCAATTGCGAGCGCCTCCTCCCGTCTCTCGCAAACTTGTTTCCCTCCTCCTTCCCCCGCCGATCCCCCTTTGCACATCGGCGCTGCATTCCATTCGAGAGCTGCAGTCAGCCCGCAACCATCTCGATCTGACAGAAAGTGTTTTACCCAATGAGCGGAAGCTGTGTGCGCCAACAAATAACGAGAGAGAGAGAGCATCAACAACTGTCGTGTCGTGTGAGAGCATCCATGTTGCTGGTGTGTCTGTGGTAGTCGCCATCATCATTATCATCACCATCATCATCATCATCACCACGTCTCCATCACCCCACCCACAGAACTGGCTAGACAGTCGGCGACAAGGGCACGATAGGTTGCAGTCGTCCAAAGAACGTGTTCAGATCGGGCGACTCACAGAGCGAGTCGTACGCCTCTTGGAAGGCCTGCTTGATGGCGGCGAACACGGCCGAATCGTGGACCGAGTGCGCCGTGTTCATCTGACTGAACGGCTCCTCGATGCAGACGCACTGCCACTGCGAGTCGGCTACGACTTAGCGAGTGAACGGGGCAGCAAAGAAAACCTGCGTACTCCACAGCATCGTCTGATAGTCATCGAGATGCGTCGGCGCGATCTGAACGGCCGCCCGGTCTAGCACGCGTCCCAGACGAACCGAGATGACCGACGTGTCGAAACTGAAAGCCGCCTGCGTTCGGAGCGACAGCCGAGACACATCGACTGACTGAAACTCGCTGGCGTAGTAGTGAAAAAATCCAATAAGCAGCTGGCTCATGGTCGCGTCCACGTTGTATTCCCAATTGGAGAATCCACTCATCCGATTCAGCGGGATGAGCGGCTCTTCCAGGTCAATCGACCTGCTTCCTCATGTGTCCTCTCGGTAAGGCCAAACTCACTGAACATTGGAATGGTTGTGGAAGCAGTGCGGGTAGGCCGCCTGGAGCGATGGAAGAACCGGATGCTTGACACCACCTGAGTTTCGTCGTGCATCTGACGACTCAAGGGGGGGAGGGGTTACATTGCAAGTAGCTGATGACCATAAGCACAAGGGAATACGAGGTGAAGGAAGCTCGGTTCGCGTAGTTGATCCGCTTCCGCCGCGCCCACTCCTTGACAACGGAAACGATGGGTTGCACTCGATAGTCGACTGCAAGCCGGTCTCGTTTTTCCCGCTATAAGCTCTGGAAACTCACACGTGGCGTAGTAATGCAGCAGATGGGTGTTCCGAATGGTTACTGCGTTATTAACGTTGAGGTCGGCAATGATGTCCGCGTATGGATCTTCGAAGTGAATGCGCAGAATGGGCACCTGAAATTGAAATGGCGTGAAGAGAAGAGAGAGACCTTGGCTCGAATCATCGTTGTCTCGCGGACGAACGGCGCCGAACTGAGCAGCTGCTTCACGATGGCCAACATGTGGATAGCCTCGTGATGTTGGACCTCGCAGTCCGTGTACATAAGGCAAAGGTCCAGGTCGGCCGACTTGCTTCCGAAGCCATTCAGCGACGAGCCTACTACGTAGACGCCACACCCTGCGCAGCGTTGAGAACATTATTCATGTCAAAATCAAGAGCAATCGTAGAAACGTACCGTGGAAGAAAGGGATCCGCATGAGCTCGTACTGGAGCTTCCAGCGCAGCTCCAACTTTCTCTGCCGCAGCTCGGCCGTGTGACAGACCGCTCCATGGAAGTCCCACATCTGCTGGGAGAGTAGGTCCCACGTGCCGCCGCCGCCGCCGCCGCCGCCGCCGCCGCCGTTGCAGTAGAGCGTGTTCGCGTTCAGTCGCTCGCAGGACAAACTCGCGTGACTGATCGGCGACATGGCGTCCGTCGTGGATGCTGCGTCCGATGGACATCCGACGTCCGGGACCCATCCACAGTTCTGGTGCTGCTGCTGCTGCTTCACGTCGTTCATCATCATCGTCGACATCATCGCCGTCGATCTCGTTGCTTCTCCCACGTACGTTGTCGGGTCGTGCATCGTCGTCGCGAACCAGAAAGCACATCGACAGCAGACAGTCGAATGCGGCGTGTAATCTGCAGACCGCTTGTTGCGCCTGCTCGTCGCTCCGACAGATCGAGCTATCCTCGCGGAATAGCGCATTTTAGGCATTCGTTTCTCCAAAATGAGATTCGAATGTTGTCTGAAGATGTCGTCCTCCAACGATATTGGGGATCGTGGTCGAGCCACTCGTCGCCGAGCATTCTTCTCCTGCGTTCAAATCCATGACAACTCCTTTTTCAGGCATCGATTTCGCTGGACATGAAGCGTCAATGGGATTCCGACAAGAAAGAATTTGACAGTTTGCCGTTATTTTTGTTGAAAATGCTGGCCATTCGAATTGCTGAGACAATTGAGAATTGAAGGTGGCGTTTCACTGGCCCGTGCAATTTCATTTTGGGATTTCAACTCATCAAGTTCCGCCGCTCTTTTGACGCCTAACTTGAAAAGGAAGAGGGCGAACACTGGCTGGATATGTTGTCGTGCGGAAGGATTCGTTTTAGCCGCCGGCTGCAGTGGACGACTGCGACCGATCCATTTCCGTTCGTACCGTTCATGAGGGGAAATGGCGGCGTCTCTCTGGGGCGATGTGTGTGTGTGCCCGACTGCCTGCTTTCGTCCGTCGTGGTGTGATGTTGCCGTGGCTGCAGCGGATTGTCTCATCTCTTGTCCTCGCGCAAGTCGATCGTATCTCAGTGACAGGGTGATGGGTGAGAATGTTGCTCGCTTGCTTGCTTCCCTTCTCACTCTCTCTCTCGTGCTGCGCGGTCAGCCGACCGCAACGTGATCCGGTTCTCTGTCCGCCGCGTGTTGTTTTTCTCCCTGTTGTTCCCGTTCTTCTCCCGCGCAAACATGATGATGATAGCGCGGCGTGCTTGCGTGCACACTGCTGTTGTTGTGTCGTGGAAGTGCACTTCTGCTTATCACCATCATCATCGTCGTCGTCTTTCCCAGCTTCGTCGACGAAGTTGCGCTGCAGCGATCTCTTGCATTCTTCGCTCTTGCTCCTTGCGATGACGATGCTGCTGTTGCCTGAATGGAATGTCCAGCAGCAGCAGCAGCAGCAGCAGCAGCGACAGCAGCAACAACAGCAACAGGAGCAGCGAAACCTCCGCCCCCCATCGTCTGTTGCCGCGTTGGCCTTCACGATGTTGTGTCTCTCGCTCTCTCGCCTTCCTCGAACGATAGTCGCCGAATTGTGTCGCATGCTCTTTGCTATGGTTCGTTTGCGTGCGCTGACGGGGCGGCGATGTGGAAGCGAGAAGAGACCGAAATGGACTCGCTGTCTTGACGCTGCATTTCTTCCCCATCCTCTCGCTCCACTCCTTCCAGCGTCTGACCTCGAGACTGTTTTTCTCACTACTCTTGCAGTCCCGCTGCGTCTGCTGCCGTCACTGGTCTTCTCGTTTTGTCTTCCTCCCTCTCTCTACTCGCTCTTGCTGTGTCTTGAGCGAGCTAGAAGCAGCAGCACCCTGGCTTGTTGTGGCTCCGTCAAGGTCATCCTCCTCCGACTCGCTACACTGTGTGATAGGAATCGACGAAGAAGGAGAGAGCAGTAGCTGTGACAGCGGCGAGCGGCTTGTTTTTCTGACCGAACGTGTGGGGCGACCGCGAGTGAGTGGGGGGAAGGAATTTCACGTTTCAACCTTCTCCCCACTGCCAACAATACTATCGCGTCGCCGTTGTACGACCTTGCTCCAACTGCTCTCCCTCTCCCTTCGTCCATTAGCTTCTTCCTCCCCCCTCTCTACTCCTTCTTCCGACTGCTCCCCTTTTTACTGGCGCGATGAGTTTGCTGCTGGCCACTGGCAGCACCTCTCGGAAACCGGTCGAGCGAGTAAG
>JACMII010000350.1:0-11649 GCA_014805405.1 Bunonema sp. RGD898
TACGCCGGCATCCTCACCCTGGGCCTCGGCCTCGGCTGCCTGCAGGTATTCCTCGAAGAAGGCCATCGCAAGGACTGGCTGGAGTCGCAGTTGATCGTCGGCCTGGGCAGCATCGCCCTGGTCAGCCTGGTGCTGTTCGTCATCCTGATCTACGCGATCATCGGACTCGAGCTGTTCTGCGGAAAGCTGCACAACACTTGGTGCGTGCTTGTCGTTACTGTTTACACGATGATGATGATGATGATGATGAACTCGATCGTTCGTTTGTTTCAGCATCGACCCAGCCACGGGGCAGCTCGGCCAGAAGGAGCCGTCGCCTTGCGGATTCTCCTCAACCGCCTTTCACTGCCGTCCGGACGGCCCGCTTTTAGAAGTCGGGGCGCTCAAGTACGTGACTAGCATTTCTCGCATGACTCAATATCACGGACCTCAGATGGGAGTGCTGGTCGAACACCACGTGGCCGGGTCCCAACAACGGGATCACGAATTTCGACAATTTCGGTATTGCTCGCACGCTGACGCCCCAGTTGTAATCTGTCTGAAACAGGCCTCGCCATGTTGACCGTCTTCCAGTGCGTCTCGCTCGAGGGCTGGGTCGACGTTCTCGGATGGGTAATCGCGTTTTGCCCTAATTACGTGGTCGCCGTTCTTGCTCGCCACTGTGCGCAATTGCGATTGGAGATTCTCTCGGAAAAAGCGTAGCGGCGGACAAACACAGCACTGCCACCTCCATATTTCCCCCCAGATGAAGAACGTCGTCTGTCTAGGTGAACGACGCCGTCGGTCGCGAGTGGCCCTGGATCTACTTTGTCACGCTCGTCATCCTCGGCTCGTTCTTCGTGCTCAACCTCGTGTTGGGCGTCCTGTCCGGGTAGGAGCGCTGAATGTGTTCGCACAATTGGACGATGCGTTTGATCTCTCCAGAGAGTTTTCGAAGGAACGAGAAAAGGCGCGCGCCCGTGGGCTGTTCCAAAAGTTTCGCGAGAAGCAGCAGCTCGAGGAGGATCTGAAAGGTGCGTCAAATTGTCAGTAGCCAGTCTACAAGTGATGTGCGACTCGATTTAGGCTATCTGGACTGGATCACGCAGGCCGAAGACATCGAGCCCGTGAACGAGGAGGACGAGGACGAGGAGGAGCAGCTCGACGAGGGAGGCGGAATGCCCGGCGGTTCGATAATATCGCTTACTTTCTTCTTCATCGAGACGGGCGCAAATTCAGAGGATGAGGGCGAACTGCGCGGGGAGCTCGGCTCCGACGCCGGAGACGGCGAAAAGGGCGCAGGACTGGAGGCGAGCGCCGGGCACGGCTGCTGCGCGAGGTAATCGGGTTTTGGTGTTCGGATTGGCGGCGGAAAAGAAATCGGGCGGGCGGGTGGGGGAGCGGGAAATTCTCGACCTCACCGAGTTGCACGCTCTGCAGACGGACGCGCGTCTTCGCCAAGTGGAACCGGCGCACTCGCCGCGCTTGCCGCCGCCTGGTCAAGTCGCAGACCTTCTACTGGATCGTCATCATCCTCGTGCTCCTCAACACGCTCGTCCTCACCTCCGAGCACTACGGCCAGCAGGAGTGGCTCGACGTCTTCCAGACCTGGGCCAACCTCTTCTTCGTCGTCCTCTTCACGCTCGAGATGTTCATCAAGATGTACTCGCTCGGCTTCACCACCTACACGACCAGCCAGTTCAACCGGTTCGACTGCTTCGTCGTCATCTCCTCCATCCTCGAGTTCGTGCTCGTCTCGCTGGGCTGGATGAAGCCGCTCGGCGTGTCCGTCTTGAGGTCGGCCCGCCTGTTGCGGATCTTCAAGGTGGGCAGAGCGAGAGAGTGAACTCCCTGGAATGAGAGAGAGGCCATCGTGAATATTCTAAGACGACGACGACGACGGCAAGCTTGGCCCCCTGTATGTAGTCGTGACATTAAGCCTCTACACGGGGTCGAGAGAACACGGGTCTGGGGGAGGGAATGCTCACAGCTTCTTCTTCCCTCTACTGCACACATGCTGCTTTCAAGGTGACCAAGTACTGGACGTCTCTGCGAATCCTGGTCTCCTCGCTGCTCAACTCGCTGCGGTCCATCATCTCGCTGCTGTTGCTTCTCTTCCTCTTCATCGTCATCTTCGCGCTGCTCGGCATGCAGGTCATCATCGTTTGCGATCTCTACAGCTAGCCTTACCCTTGTTGTTGCCGTTGTTGAGTAGAAAGGCAGCACGCGTGCTGGCCTAGATGGAATAGTTTCACTCGAAAGTCTCTGCGATACGATGTGGGCAATCACCAAAGCGTGCAGGTCTTCGGTGGCAAGTTCAACTTCAACCCGCACCAGCCGAAGCCGCGCGCCAACTTCGACACGTTCGTGCAGTCGCTGCTCACTGTCTTCCAAATCCTAACTGGCGAAGATTGGAACTCGGTATTTAAATTTTATTTTAACTATTTTAAATAAAAAGAATGAAAATTATTTTTTCAAGTTCCTATGATCCACGCATGACTGTTCCTTGGAACACGCTCAACGCTTGGTCCCTGCAAACCACACACAGTTTGTCGGCATATTGCCGATAGCCAAATCGAATCGAAGTCGGTGATGGTAGTGGTGGTGATGCAGGTGATGTACCACGGAATCGAGTCGTTCGGCGGCGTCGGCTCGGTCGGCGTCATCGTCTCGATCTACTTCATCGTGCTCTTCATCTGCGGCAACTACATCCTGCTCAACGTCTTCCTTGCCATCGCCGTCGACAATCTCGCCGACGCGGACAGTCTGACGAACGCCGAGAAGGAGGAGCAGGAGAACGGTCGGTGTTTAGGCTATTCCGTTTGCTTTGCTTGCCCCGCAAACCAGGTGCTTCGTGTTGCCACCCCTCCCCCCTCGGTCGTCTAATGATTCCCCTATCCCCTCACAACAAGGTCGTATCGCGATGCGCACGATGCGTCAATCCGGCGGTCCACTCCGCTTCTGGTCCGCCCAACTGCTCCGGATGTTCGGCATCCGACTGCCGATCGTCCTCCACGTGCTCGGCCATCGACCGCGGCTTCCCTCAGAAAATCAAGAGAACGACGACGACGACAACGGCGACGACGACGAGGCGGCGGCGGCGTTTCACTTCGGTGACCATAGTGGTGGTGGATGAAGTCTCCTCTCAAACGCACCCTCCCTCCTCTTGCATGCTCTGCCTGGAGTGAACTTGCAAAACTAGAAGACGCCATTGCAAGCGAGCCTGAATGGAGAGGGAAATTGCAGGCGAGAACGAGGAGGAGTTCGAGGGCGGCTTCGACGAGCCCTACAACGAGGAGGGTGGCGACGAGAGTCGGTACGCGCCATTCTCGTCTATCCAGACGAATGTGTCTCACAGTATCGACATGGACGAGATGCCCGAGGACGACGACCTGCTCGAGGACGGCCAAGGGGACGGCGCCGGCGGCGGCAACTCCGAGATCGGTCTCTCGGCGTCGTCGCCTGCGCACGTTGGCGCGCGTCCGCGACGCGTCGAGGACCTTCCGGTCGAGAGGCAGAAGCCCATCCCGAGGGCCTCGTCGCTCTTCATCCTCTCGCACACGAATCGCTTCCGGTTAGTTGCTATCACGGGTTCGCGCTATTTAGGCTACCGCCCTGCTGCAACTGCTGTAGCGTTCCGTTGTTGGAGGGTCTAGTGGGAACGTGTAAACGCTGTAAACGCACGACTCGTTCTTGAAAACAACTCAAATAGTGTGATGGAGAAATGGCGAGTCCCAAAATCGGGAAGCCCCTTGAGTACAACGACCGAAAAGAGCCAGAAAGTTGGCGAAACAGAACGTACTTCCCTGGGAACCGTTGCGAATCCGTGTCAACCTCCTGTGAATTTCCAGCGTCCTCTGCAATCACATCATCAACCATACGTACTTCACGAACTCGGTGCTCGTCTGCATTCTCGTCTCCAGCGCCATGCTCGCCGCCGAGGATCCGCTCGAGGCGCAGAGCTACCGAAACACGGTTATTGCATTGGGATTTCGGGGGAGAAACAACGTCGAGTGAACTCAGATCCTCAACTACTTTGACTACTTCTTCACGACCGTCTTCACGATCGAGATCATGCTCAAAGTCATCGTCTACGGACTCGTCCTGCACAAGGGCTCCTTCTGCCGGAACGCCTTCAACCTGCTCGACATCCTGGTCGTCGCCGTCTCCCTCATCTCGTTCGTCCTGAAATCGGACACCATCTCGGTCGTCAAGATCCTCCGCGTCCTCAGGGTGCTGCGTCCGCTTCGCGCCATTAATCGAGCCAAGGTACGATGGTGTCCTTGTCTTCGATATCGAGAGAGAAACCCCAACTCCTAGGGTCTGAAACACGTCGTCCAGTGCGTGATCGTCGCGGTGAAGACTATCGGCAACATCATGCTCGTCACGTTCATGCTCCAGGTTGGCGACGAGCTAGTCCAGTGTGCAGCAGCAACATCGTACACACACACTTTGCAGTTCATGTTCGCCATCATCGGCGTCCAGCTCTTCAAGGGCACCTTCTTCTCTTGCAACGACCTCTCGAAGACGACCGAGAAAGAGTGCCGGTTCGTGTTGATGGCTGAATGCCCCCACCTGGCCAACGCCAACATCGTTCAGGGGCGAGTTCGTCTACTACGAGGACGGCGACCCCACGAAGCCGCGCAGAATGACCCGCGTCTGGGCGAACAACGACTTCAACTTCGACACCGTCATGGACGCCATGGTCTCGCTCTTCGTCGTCTCCACCTTCGAGGGCTGGCCCGAGTGAGTCCTCGTGGGGGGATGGGAGGGAAAAACGCTCCATCTCTCAGTCTGCTCTACGTCGCCATCAACAGCTGGGAGGAGAACCGAGGTCCCGTGCACAATGCCCGTCAGTCGGTCGCCCTCTTCTTCATCGCCTTCATCATCGTCATCGCCTTCTTCATGATGTGAATTCAGTGTTTCGACTAACTCGCATCTTCTGGGTGCGATGTCAAAATGGGGGTTCGATACAACGAGCCGATCCGCTTTTGGCTCTCGCTTTACAGGCACAGAGCCATCTGACGGAGCCGTTGGAGTGCAAAACAGTCGGGAAGGGTTGCAAAGCGGTCGGGAAAAGTCGAGATTTTGATGCTGTCCAAACGCTTTCCCATCTTTTTCGATTTTTCCCGACCACCTTGCGACCCTTCCTGACTGACTTGTAAACGACTCCGATAATCCAGGAACATCTTCGTCGGTACGTCACTTGATTCTACCACTAGAGTTGGCAAAACGAGCGGGGGCAGACGCGGATCCCCGTTCCCTCGCCCCTCCAGAGCGGGCATTTTGAAGTCCATCCGTACGAATTGCGCCACTCGGTGCCCTGTCGGAAATTCCCCCCTTCTTCCACCGCCCGCTCTGGCTGGGGAGTGAGGTCTCGTGTTGCCAACTCTACTGGGAGAAAGACGGTGCGACGGAGAATGACGGAGACCACGTACAGGTTTCACGATCGTCACGTTCCAAAACGAGGGAGAGCGCGAGTACGAGAACTGCGAGCTGGACAAGAACCAGAGGAAGTGCATCGAGTTTGCGCTGAAAGCGAAACCTCACCGACGCTACATTCCGAGGAACCGATTCCAGTGGGTGCTCGCTTGTTGATGGCTCGTGGAGTCGGAGCAGGTACCGAGTCTGGTGGTTCGTGACGTCTCGAGCATTCGAGTACGTGATCTTCCTGATCATCGTGCTGAACACGGTCTGCCTGGCCTGCAAACACTTCCCGCCCGGCCCGACGTTCGAGCACGTGCTCGACATCTTGAATCTCGTCTTTACGTCGGTCTTCGCCCTCGAGGCCGTCTGCAAGGTGAGCGATCCGTTCCGCCACTGGAAGAAGATGAGCTCGAAACCACCAGATTGTGGCGTTGAACCCGAAGAACTACTTTGGCGATCGTTGGAATGCGTTCGACTTCGTCATCGTGCTGGGATCGTTCATCGACATCATCTACGGAAAGGTATTTCTTGGCTGGCACTAGGGAAGCGTCGAGGGTGGGGGATTGATTGAACGAGGGACGAGATAGTACATGAAACGAGAGACGTACGAAAGTGGAAATGTCTGGTGTCTCTCGTTTTCCCACGCTCTCTTGCCTCCGGTTCAATCGATCCCCCGCCCCCGACGCTTCCCCATCTGGCACTCGTTCCAAATCATCACAAATCGTGTCAGGTGTCGCCGGGCGCCAACATCATTTCGATCAACTTCTTCCGTCTCTTCCGTGTCATGCGTCTCGTCAAGCTGTTGTCGCGCGGCGAGGGCATCCGGACGCTGCTCTGGACATTCATGAAGAGCTTCCAGGTATTTCACTAACAGGTGGCCGATCGAATTCACCAACTAGGCACTCCCGTACGTTGCCCTCCTCATCGTCCTGGTGTTTTTCGTCTACGCGGTCATCGGAATGCAGGTTTTCGGAAAGGTACTGCTCGTTGATGATGCCGAGACGCTTTCCGCACTGACACTCGCACAGGTCGCGCTTGACGACGACACAGAGATTCACCGGAATAACAACTTCCACTCCTTCCCGGCGGCCGTCCTCGTCCTCTTCAGGTAGAAGAGGGCACTTCCAGCGAGATGAACTTCCAGATCTGCAACGGGCGAGGCGTGGCAAGAGATCATGTTGTCGTGCTCGAACAGAGAAGACGTTCGATGCGACCCGATGTCGGACGACTATAAGCAGAATTCGACGGCACTTTGCGGCGTCGACTTCGCCTACCCCTATTTCATCTCGTTTTTCATGCTCTGCTCGTTCCTAGTTATCAATCTCTTCGTGGCAGTTATTATGGTGAGTGGACTTCTGTTTGACTTTCACGAAATAGCGTCGTCCATGTTTCGCATAAATGCGCTAAATCTTGCAGGATAACTTTGACTACCTCACCCGAGATTGGAGTATTCTCGGCCCGCACCACCTCGAGGAATTTGTCCGACTTTGGAGCGAGTACGACCCTGACGCGAAAGCCCGCATCAAGCATCTTGATGTCGTCACACTGCTTCGGAAAATTTCACCACCTCTGGGATTTGGAAAGCTCTGCCCTCATCGACTGGCCTGCAAAGTAATCGTGGCTTATTATCGCACATTGAAGCACACCGTATTCCAGCGCCTCGTCTCCATGAACATGCCGTTGAATTCCGACGGAACAGTCTGTTTCAACGCCACGCTGTTCGCGCTGGTACGAACGAACCTCAAAATCTGCACAGACGGCAACATCGACGAGATGAACGAAAAGGTTTTCTCTGTCAGAAGTTTAAGCACAAGCCCGATCGCCAGCTCCGAACGGCAATTCGGAAGGTCTGGAAACGGACGTCGCAACGTATGTTGGACGAGGTCGTGCCTCCAGCCGGAAGTCAGCGCTCGCTTTCCCACAACATCTAACATTGTGCACGTTCCAGAAGAGGACGACGTGACGGTCGGCAAGTTCTACGCCACCTTCCTCATCCAGGACTACTTCCGTCGATTCAAGAAGAGAAAGGTTTGTTGATTTGTTGGTTTGTTTGCACATGTGCGCATGTCACTCACACACACGCACCAACAACAACAACAACACCTTGTCGATTCAGGAACTCGAGGCTAAAGGCATCGTCCCGACTCAGACTGCGCACGCCATGGCCCTTCAGGTCTTTTCGCTCCCCGATATATAGTCAAATAATAATGATAATGTCCAGGCCGGACTGCGCACACTGCACGAGATCGGCCCTGAATTGAAACGCGCCATCTCCGGCAATCTGGACTCGGACTTTTGCTTCGATCCGGACGAGCACACCGAGCCCTCGCACCGAGTAGGATCCCCTCATCTCGATATCGCACATGCGCTGTTCAGAGAGCACACTCTCTCTTCAACAACATCGCCTCGGCCGTCGGACTGGGCGGACACGGCTCCGGAAATCAGAGCGGTCCGTCCGGAGCGGCTGCGGCTGTCGGTGGATCGAGAACCCCGTCGACGCGAAGGCAGAACGCACCCTTGTTGCTGCGTCACGGTGAGTGATCTGTGCGCGCGTGCGCACTTCGCACAATCGCGCTCTCTCTCTACCCTTCAGGCACGACCGAAGAGGAGGACGAGCCCGGTCCCTCAGCGTGCACCCCGATTCTGGACCATCCGCAAGCCCATCATCAGCAGCAGCAGCAGCCGACGGGTCGTCGACTGCCCGCCCTTCCGGTCTGTGCGTCTCGCGCCCAACAGCAGCCTGGGCCGTCGAGCGGCTCGTCCGGTGGCCGAGTTCGTCGGCGCGGCGCCTCTCACGACGCGACCACCACCGAGGACGAGGAGGACGACGACCAGTTCTACTACGACTACGAGGAGGAGGACGACGACGACGAGTGGACGCGACGTCGACTGGGCAACCCGTCGTCGTCCGGCGGTGGTGGAAACGACAACTCCCGTCGTCGGCTGCTCCCGTCCGCCGGCGCGGCTACGTCGCCCTGCGAGGAGGAGCTTCGCGCGCCGTTCGCTCTCGCCTCTCGAGCGGCCTTCGCAATGGCCGGCGTGCCGTCCGAGCTCTACGAGGAGAGGACCTATCGACCGGCGGCCTGTCGCGGCGCCGCTCTCCGATTGCCCTTCTCCACCAGCCAACAGCAGCAGCAGCAGCAGCAGCAACAGCAGCAGCGACTGTCCGACCGACTCGTCGGCGAGGCCCTCCGACTGGGACGATATGCGGACGAGAGGGTGCTGGGCGCGGCGAGGCGAGAGATCGCCGAGCACTGGCAGCTCGACGACGCGCAGATGGACAGGGCGGCGGCGTCGCTGCACCGCGCCAACCGGTACTGCTGCATTTCGTTGGAACGGCTTGACGCGAGAGAGAGAAAGTGCAAACACTTTGCAAAGCGCCCATAGCCTCTGAACAATGATGATGATCCGCGATTCCAGTGCGCCCGCCCGTCGTCGATCCAGCAACCTGAACAACAACGGGGCGAACACGGCGAACAACAACAACGTGGCCGTTGCGGACGACGACGACGTTCCGGTCCATGACGAGGAGGCGGAACGGCTGCTGCAGCACGTCGGGTGCGCCGAGATGCGCGACTACAACGCCTACTCGCAGAGCGCGCTTCTTCGGTTCTTGCGGCGACGACGTCTCTTTCACACATCCATTTCTTTAGGCCGCACGAGGCCGCCGGACCGAGTCGGGGAGACGATCGACCGCACGGCGGTGGCGGTGGCGGCGGCGGCGCTAGTGGCGGCGACGAGGACGACGAGGACGACCTGCTCGTCACGTCACTATGATAGCGGATTTCTATCGTCATTCGAAATACGGTCCAGGAAGAGGAGAACTGCCAGCAGAGTGAGAGAGAGAAAGAGTGAGCATAATAATTCGGTTTCCATTTTGAGGGAGTTTACAAACAACTAGCAATACCACCCTGAGCAGGAGGCTAGCAACGCAAGTTTTCAGTGCCAAGTCCTTCACTTCTTCCCTGACACTAGAGCAAACACAAATGGCAGAGCAAAAAGTGACATGATGATGACGACGACGACGAGACACGGTATGTTTCCTTCTCATCCATTGCTGCATTCTTCCAAAGAGACAACAAACACGACAACTGCCCCTCGTTCGCTAGGCGCACAATCCCCTTCGGACTGTCACGTTTCCCCAAAGATGCATGTTGATTTTTCCATGTCTATCCTCTGTTACACTGGCCAGCAGCAGCACCAAAGCTCTTGTGTATTCACTCGTTCCCCTTCCTCTCCTCTCCCTCCCCGCGAATATCATCCGTGCCGCCCAGACAGGAAGAGAAGGATCCGCACATGCGCTCAAGAGTCGATAATATGAATGATCATGATGATGGCGGCGGCGGACTCCGTGGTTTTCCAGTTCTACATGTGGCGCGGCGGCGACTTCTACGTTTCCGCAAGTTTCGCGAACAAGACCCACTGCATACCAGTTGCATGTCGAGTAGCGAGGGCGGTCGAATCGTCGCAGAACTGCCTCCCTGGGGCTAAATGGATGATTGTTGAAGGGGATGAAAGTCTCGGAAATCGCACCGCCTGCATCATCTGGCCGCCCAGTCGCAGTACCTGTCGTGCCACAGCGCCAGCTTGTCGCGTTTTATGGAGTGTCCTCTCGTGGCGCCGCTGATTTTCGGTCTGCATTTGCATTTGCTCTCTTTCCGTCTTAATCCCTCCTCCTTCTCTTCACCCTCTGCCTGGCCTTGGTCAATTCCGACTTGATCTTCAATCTTTCCGTAATTCTCGACGGCCGTGTGCTGCTCGACTGGACCCAGCGCGTATTCACGCCAAAGGTTCGGTCGAATCTGCACACCAACGTTACAAGTTCTATTCTGGGCCACTGCAAACAAAAACACCTTTTCACGGCGTGCTCCGCCGCCGCCATTTCCGCTCTCCGTACAGTTCTCGCCTCGCCGATTCCTATTCGTCGGCCGTACAAATAGACGGCCACCTGAGATTTGTAGCAGAGTGCCCCCCTTGACATCATTGCTAAGAATTACCGTATATCGCCTCGTGTTTGTCGGCCCCGTCGCCGCGATCACTCGGTAGACTGGCACTGCTGGTGTTTGCGGCGCATTTGTCGTCACATCTAGTAGTACAACGATTCCATCACATTTCATCATTGAAATGCGATAATTCCATCAGTACCTCTCGGCGGCTTGCATGCGAGCGCCCTGTGCTGGAGCTGCGACTTCGGGTCGTTCCATCGTTCCGCCGTAATGATGTACCTCAGCCGGGGAAGAAAGAGGACCCTCACGAACACCTGCGCTTCTCGTCCTAACGATGAAAGTCGAGGAGCCCACCCTCGCATGTGCCCATCCCCTGTCCACAAAGATTGCGCCCATCAGCGCCTCCACCAGATCCGCTTTCGCCTTTTCGTTCAGTTGCAGCACCCGCTGGCCGTCGACCAAAACGGTCGGCGTCCTGTCGTGTCCGCCGGTCGCGGGAACCAGGAATTCTGTCAGTCCGAGTTCGTCACAAACCACGGCCTGCGTTCGATTCGACACCAGTGCGGTGCGCAGCAGAGACATGTGTCCTAAACTCTCATCATAATAGGGTAGTGTGTGAAACGAAGCCACAAGCCTTCGTGATGATCCGGGAAGTGCTTGTACAGGTAGTCCGTGACGACGAGTTGCAGCACCGAGTCGCCGAGGAACTCGAGCGTCTGGTTGTTGCCTCTGCAATACGATCTTCACGTGTCGGCTAGCAAGCGTCCCTCCCCCACTTTGTGAGCAGGTTGTACTGGACGCATCGTCTGGTGAGCGCCCGTGCCAGGATGCGGATGTTGCGGAACTTGATTCCCAGCCGATCCTCGAGTGCCGCGAGCCGCCGCAGGTAGGGATACTGCGATGCTTACACGATGTTTGGCATACTGTGATTGGCATGGTATCTCGCCATTTAGAAACCATCCGCATCGAAAACAGGAAACCGCCCCCCCCCACTTACCTCGCTCTTCCATTGCTCGTCACCGTTCGGTGCCTCTGCGCGAAGTGGATGATGCGGTAACCGAAGCCATCTTTGCGTCAGCCTCTTCTGCATCTCTTCGTCCTGTTCGCCGAGCCACAGCGTCTGCGCAAAGAGCCTAGAGCGTGCGCGCCGACTTGGTCAGCGCAGAAGGGGAACGCACCTCTGACACTCATCCAGGCCCGCGTCCAGATAAAGCGCTCCAAAGAGTGCTTCGAACGCGTTCGCGTGCACATGCCTCATCTCGGCGTCATGACACAGATCGACGATGTGCGCGTGGAG